>CALSCE010010661.1:10649444-10670204 GCA_943593645.1 Bovichtus variegatus
GTGTGATGTGATCCTATATGGGATCTTACATATTATATTGTTATAGATGATGTGAGTTGTGATGCCATATTATGTGACCTTTTATGATGTCATGTTGTGATGTGGCCCTAGTTGATGTAAAGTGATTTTATTTGATGCAATGTAATGTACTGTAAATTGATGTGGATCTTATGGATGTGACAGGAGATGTTATGTCATAGTATCTGACAGTATGTGGATTCATTACAATAGTCCAACTCTCACCTCACCCTTGGCCCAGATCCAACTGCCACTCACCACATGTATTAACTAATTTTTAACCTGAACCTGTTTTATTGTCACCTCCTGGACTCATTTTCATCATCATCGTCAACGTTAACCCCCCACCCACAAAGTCTTTCAAAACCCAATGCAACCCCTCTTTTTGTTTTCCTCTCCATCCATCAATCATCCTTGCCTGGTCCAACCCTCGCACAGTCCTCAGCCCACCTGTTCCTGCTGCCCAGCTCTCATCCTAATCCATCACATCCAAAACAGCTGTGACCACCACTCTACATCCTTCACCCAGTGCTTACCCAATCACAGTTCAACCTTCATCTAAACCTGATCTTACCTACTCCCTCTCTCTTTCACCCCACGTGACAGGCCGTCCTAACCAGCTAAATGGCAGATTAACAGCATTACCTCTAAATCAGCCACTCTCTCGGCCAGGGCAAGCCTGGTCAGCTGAGCAGTTTCGTCACATGCCTCAGCTGCTCGAACAAAAGTGAAACAAGTGCTCACAGCTCACACAGTTATGCCAAATGCACTTGCTTAATTCATCAGATTGTGACCTTCACACAGGAAATCAAAATCTCGCAACATACACACTGTGCAGTCAAAAACCCTCTCTTTAACTAATGAGATCATGTAGGTCTGGTGTTTTTCGTGGGTTAGATGAAATGTATCAAGCCGAGATTTCTAACTTGAATACAGTAACCTGATTACGGAAGCACAGA
The DNA here is from genome assembly GCA_943593645.1 of Bovichtus variegatus. NCBI lineage: Eukaryota > Metazoa > Chordata > Actinopteri > Perciformes > Bovichtidae > Bovichtus > Bovichtus variegatus. The sequence goes on from CALSCE010010661.1 coordinate 10,650,422, forward strand.
ATATCCTTTGAAATTGAGCAACTGCTTGTGTGTGTGTGTGTGTGTAACAAGTAAGAAGTGAGCCTGAATCAGAGACAGAAATGAGCCACCTCAAAAAAAAAAAAAAAAAACTGCTCCTCACTAAAACTTTTCGATAACAATGAGTTAACATTCCCCCCACATTGATGATCTGTGCGTGTGGTGGTTCTGAGACAGGCCGCAGGGTGTCTGTGTGTGTGTCTGTGTGTGTGCGTGTGTTTGTGAATTGCAGTGGGGGAAGTTAGTGAGGGGAGGCAGATCAGGGGGAGGGTGTGACTGTGGCCTGGTGGACCATAGCAAGAGAACAGTATGTAGGACAAGGCCTTGCACTAGCTAACCTATCCTGGCGAGAGCCATGGTTGGGCGTGCTGAATTTCTGCATGCATGATCAATGGCACCGAATAAAAAAAGAGAGGAGAAAGACAGCGGCATGGGGGATGGTGGGGAACAAGTTAGAGCAGTTTGAAAAGGTAGAATAGAGCAAAAACGCGTGGCATTATGTGTTATTATAGTACTAAAGTAAGTATATTTTTGTACGTGATTATTAATGTAAGCCCAACAAATGCAAGAGATTGAAGTGGGCAGCTAAGAGACAACGATGTCTAGCTTTTGAGCAACTTTAGCTAACTTGTTACAGGGGCTGAATGAACAGTGTTTCTGATTTTTGAAAGCCACATTTACACAATTCTGGGTGGCTGGGTCTGTGTGTGAGAGGTTTTTGTTCAGGACGGTCACATTGCACTTTTTATTCCTGCCTTTGCTCTGTCCCGTCTCCCCCCCTCTGTCTTGTTGTCACTCTGCCACCTTAAAACACTGCAATAGTTTGTCCAACCCAAGTCTTCACCGCTTTTGTTTCCTTGACCACAGCTGACCCAAAGTGGGAACCCATTGTCTGTGACTGACCTCTGACCTGCCAGGGCCTGGGACCTGCTCTCCACCACCCTCGAGGCAATTTGAAAGAGAGCTGAGAAGGGGATCACGAGAGAAAAGAGTTCGAAAGGCGACTTTTGACCGTCTCAAAAGCTAGAAGCTGTGGCTATGTGAACTGTATACTTAGGCAGCAGCAGCTTTTAGAGCCAGAAGCCATCATTTGCATGTGCTACAAAATGTAAACAAGCAACAAGTAGTCCCAGGAAGACATCAATGAATTAAATGCAGGCAGTGGATCATGAAAAGGGATATAAATGGAATGTTTGTCGATGGATAAAGAAAAATAGAACAAGCAAAACAAGTCTTTTAAAACGGAAGCCAGGAGGCCATTTTAAAGCACTCCATTTGCTGTGGGTGTTTTTTCCACCTGGCAGGTGGCGAGCCAAAGAAATCATTACATGAGAGAGGAGAAGGGAGGAAACAAGCACACCTGTGGTTGCGGCAGCAGCCCCACCTCCGTTCTCCGATCACAATCCCTCCATCCCCCAGGGGAAGGTGTGGCAAAGGGAGAGAGACAAAGGGAGGAGAGAAAGGGAGAGGAAGGAAGAGATTGTGGGGGTGGATTTACAGGCCTCTTCAACAGTTGACTGAAGGTTGAGTTAACCTTTTATTAATCGTACGCACACAAAACAAGGTGGACTGACGGTGCTGGAAGGCTCTGAGAGGCTTCCAAAGGCGGCGCTGGGCTTCCTGCGAGCACACACAGACCACAGCCTATTTACCCTGATGACACAGGACTATTTCTGTCTGCCGGCTGTATGAGTGCAAGCAGCAGCAGCGGAGATCTACGCTGTAATACCACACAGACTGCTGGGCGGATAAACGCAGGGAAATGCGCACACACACACACGAACAACATAGACAAAGGCTTCTGGTTACAAATCTGCAGAGACCTAACACTTAAAGACGGATTGCCAATACTGCTCTTGCCACCGTGGAAATTGGTATGGGAGCCGCAGTTTGTTAAAGGACTGTCTATCCATCACTGTTGTCTGGGTGCATTATTAACTCCCAGATAACTAATTATCTGTTATCTATTGTCACAGCTACTAAGCGTTGCTTGGCATGACACTAAATTACAGCATCCATTCAATCCAAAATGAAATTGTTCATTCAAAAGTGACACGTGAGTGTACTCTGTTGATTGACAGTGTGAGTGTTTTCAAAGGTAGGAGTGATGATGAATTTTGCTTCCACATTTCAATTCATAGTTACATGCACCATCCTCTATGTTTACAACTTCATGTCTGTCCTGGCCTCCTTCAAATGTGAGGTGACGTCACTAAGCAGTGGCTGGAAATGACATCATGACACAAACAGATAGAGTCACAACCATCTTGGAGACCGTCGTCGTGCCGACCTGAACCAGGGGCCTGCGCCGTGACTCATCATCTCTTTATCGGAAGATGTGCCGCAGGTAATGTAGTGTTAACACTTGATGAATGTCACGCCAGGGCCTCGGAGCAGGATGGAAGAAAGAGAGTGATAAAGGGAAAGAAAGGGAGAGTGAGACAGAGGAAAGAGAGAGGATGAAGAAGTGAGTATATAGTACGTAAGAGAGAGAGAGAGTATGAATGTTTTTTTAAGAGGGGGGGTTAAGAGAGAGGGTTTTGTTTGTAGCAAGAAATCCATACTACCTCTCCCCAAAGTACCTTAGAGACATACACACACACACACAAGACCAAGTGGAGTTGCAGTGTGTCCCTGTATCTCTTTTAATCCTTTTTCCACTCCCCCCCCTCCGTTTCTTTTCACAGGACCTATCAACGCCATTCCTTGGTACTATTTATAGGAGACCACTGTCCCCCCCTGTCCCCCTGCCTGAGTGTGTGTGTGTGTGTGTGTGCACGCGTGTGTGTCTGTGTGTGTGTGTGTGTTTCAGGGTATCCACAATAAACTAGTTCCTTCGCACTCCTAATCTCAATGTGGTGTGATTCACTGAACAGGATATATGGGAAAGCCAGTTACAAAGATAGGTGTGTTGTGTGTGTGTGTGTGTGTGTGTGTGTGTGTGTGTGTACGTGTGTGTGTGTGTGTGTGTACGTGTGTGTGTAGGGGGAGGGGTGAATGAGTCTGATTTATCCCACCTGTCCAGTTGTTTCCGGTGTGTGCGTGTCGATCCACGACTGACTACTGAAATTTATTCCACGAAGGCCTGGGAACACACAAATCATCCCTGGAAAGTTGGAAAGTGTGTGTATTTATTGCCGTGGATGTGTCTGTGCGCGTGCATATGCTCATCGTAACCGCTTTCTGTACGCCACCAACACGTGGCTCGGTACAGTACAGTTGCTTTACTTGCGTGCTGCAGTGTGCTGGCCCTCCAGCCTGATGAAAGGCTGTGGTTATTGATTTATGAGCTCACAGTTACTCACTGTTGTGCCCTGCTATGTAGTCTAATCAGCAACTGACACATTAGATCTTCACACTATTATTTTTTTTGTATAGTAAGGGGGTAGTTCACTTTATGGGGAAACGTGTGTGTTGAGCAAACTCTTGAATGCCTTTTTTTTTCTTATTTCTAAAGACTTTTGAAACTTTTGATGATACATTGCGAGTGTGGTTTAGCTTAGCTTTGTTGCTAAATGTATATGGTATTAAGTAGGAAAGCAGGAAAATACACCTTTAAACCTGTTTATAAATGTGCTAATGTCACCATTAAAAGTGTGACATAGTGACAAACTCATGGGACGTTTTGACCCAACTCTGCAGTTCCCCTCACCTCTACAAACCGTTTTAGCGTTTTTCAGCTCGTATTAGTATCACGACTCACAACCTCACTGTTTGGATTCAGTTTCACCGCTCTCATCAGCGTCGTTCTTTTTTTGTCGCAGTAGGCAGCTGTTTTAAATTTCAAAACTCTGATAAACCCACTGTACGCTAGATAAAGTTAGCAACTAGCTGGTCAACAAAGTGGAGCATTCGGAAGCCAAAGAGCCAAATATTCTCAGGAGTTGGTGGGGACCAATACAGAGTTTGAATATTGGACTGACACTTGTCTGGTGATCACAAAACAAGACTCCAAATGAACGCCACTGTTGCTACGTATCTGCTGATCTGCATGTTTAGCTAGGCCAAAGTTTGCTAACATGCTAGCACATTTGCTGACACCTTATGAGTGACAATAATGTCACTGTTGTGTATACAGCTAAATTATATTGCCCCAGATTGTCTAAACCATTACTGCTGTAAAGAAACAAATGTAATTAAATCACATTTATGACCACTTCCTGTTTGCATGGCCTCACCACAGCTGCAAAAACAAAGATAATATAGATTATTGGACTTCACCAGGCCATAAGCAGCATTTTAAGTGTCCAATCCTCTCATAGCCCCGCTCTGATGTTTTGGATAAACGAAAATCATAATTTTTAAAGTAAATCAACAAAGTAACAAAGATATTTTCAGCTTTATTAAGGGTGTATTGGTAAAGAGGAAGGTGACCACTAACTTTTATTTGACTGCATACACCTGAACGTTTTAGTGAGAACACCAAAGTGTATAGGGAGAGTTAAGTCGAAAGGCTTTAGTTGGAGAAAAGATGAAGGAAAGCGTCATACAAACAAAAGTAAAATAAACAGAATGAAGAGGTTAGGAATAACAAGCAGATGGTGTGTGTGTTCTTATATATATATATCTCTGTGTGTGTGTGTGTGTGTGTGTGTTTGAGTGCAGCTGTGCAGTGACAGAGTGAAGGGAGGAGAGAGCAGAGGGGGTCCATTGTGGGTCTTTGTGTGGCTCAGATTGTCCTCTTCTCTGGGAAAGTGGAAACTCAACACTCCTCTCCAGAGGTCTGGTTACCAGGTGAGAGAGGAGGAAAGAAAAGGGAAAAACAGAGCAGGAGAGCGAGGGAGGGAGAGTTGCATAGGTGTGGAGAGAGAAACCGAAAAGGAGAGGCGAGGGAGAAAAGACCATGAGATTTTTGGGCATGAGAGCTGGAAAGAGAGCTGGAAACTGAGAGAGGCTGAGAGAGATCAAGAGATGTACACAGAGATAGGAAGAAACAGCCTGAGAAAGAATAAACACAAGAGCGGCTCAGATTTTGGTTTGAATCCCAAAAGACTCTAAAAATGGATGATCCAAGTATAACAATCCTCAACAAATTCCAAATGTATTGCATGTCTATGCTAGATCGTCATATGTGGCGTGTAGATAAAGTATGGATGTGGGATTAAAATGATATTATCAGTGTTATGTCCCATCTGCGGTGAAAGCCCATGAATATAAAAGGATCAGATCATGACCTCATCTGAAGTTTTGAGCAAATACCAGATACAAATGTCAACTTGTCCTGGTGTAATGATAAAAAAAACAGTGCTGATCTTCTCTACAACCAAAAACTAAACTGAAACCAGTAGCTCTCATCTATAAATTAGTTATAACTCCTCCTAGTGGCCTTTTTTGGAACTTTTTAAATAGCTCAACTTCCTGCAACTTTTTTCTCATTTCCAGAAATGAAACAAACGTCACACATTGCATCTGAAAATGTACATTTATTTTTCTTTGATTACTTTTTACAAACTATATATATATAATTTTACAAACACCACCTTTAACCCTGAACACCAAGAAGTTTACAAAGTACAAAGAGGAAGTACACTATCTAGCTAGAAAGACCACTCAATTTCCAGACATATTCCAACTTGATTTTGATGTCTTAAGACGTGCGTGATGAGGGAATGATTAAAAAAATACAGCTAATCGAACTTAGATGAGGTGGGGGGAATAATATATGAAGTGACTTTAAGGACGCCCAACATTTTCATTGGACCAAGTACTGTACACTTCTTTTTCATTTTCTTCTCCACAGTATATCTGGTATTCAGTATTCCATTTATTACAAATATTTCACCCTTGTTGGTTTATATCACCACATGCATCATGATATCAGAACTCTTGAGTATTTTTTACTTGAAATTCCCTTTGTGACTGCTGTTCATCACATGAGGTTGTCATCTTTTGGCATGTTGCGGTCAAAGGTTACAGTCACATTGCAGTGAACCTGATCTACTTCCATGTTGCTATCAACCAGAGAAAACTGTAAAACATACAATAAAAATAGTAATGATCTCAGAGTTCTTTGATCAAAATCTTATACAGTACTATTGTTGATGTGTCTGTGTGCGTGTGTGTGTGTGTGTGTGTGTGTGTGTGAAAGTGAGAGAGGAACGGGAGATGGGGAGGGGGTCGCAGGAGTGACCATGTGTGTTTGACAGGAGTGTTTTTGTGGATGCTTTCGCTCTTTCTCCCCCGATATTGTCTGGAGTGGACTGTGGAGGCGGTAGCTCTGGGAACAGCTGCTTCTGACAAACACTGCGTAAACACTATGTGTGTCACTTGGGGATTGGGTCTGTGTGTGTGTGTGTGTCTGTGTGTGTGTTGAGGGGGTGGTAGGATACTTTTAAAATTGCTAAGAGGAGACTAACCATCTATCTAATAACCATTTGGTCTGTTTGAGACGTCACATGGCCACGAGAGAGATGAGTCCTCTTTCGGTGTAAAACATCATTAAAAACAGATGAATTAACCCGTATTGAACCTTTTTTTGAACAGAAGCTTCCTGTTTGTATGTCGCAGCAGAGACTGATATTGACCTCCTGCGATATCACAAGACACCCCCTAAAAATAATCCCAGCGAATGGCACGTCGTCTTTTACAAACATAAGAGGCAATTCAACCGTGTCTGTAGCAGCTTGTGCATGTATGAGTGAATGAACTATATGTTTGTTCAGCTGTGTGCATGCATGGGTGTATTCAATGTGTATACGTGTGTCTGTAAATGTGAGTACATGAGTGTGCATGCAAATGTTTGTGAGTGTTTTTGCATGATAGCAGGCAGTCATCACTGTCCTCCATTATAAGCATAGTCTGCCTTGTTGTGCATGACCAGTCTGTTCTCGACGAAATAGAAGCTGTCTGACCGGGTCTCATAAGGACACTCCACCATCTGACGGACTGAAAAACAGATAACGTACGAAGGTTTTTTTTAATATCCAAGCAGTTAAAACCGATTGTATAAAAACGTGAAATGATCAGGGTCACTATTATTGATTAAGCATTTGAAATGTCCAAATTCTTCGATTTTGATTCACATTGTGGCACTAATGTCCCTCCATGATAACACAACACAAGCAGTGGCAAAACCAGCTAATTAGGAACCTAATGTATTCGCAAACATTAATGGCACCATAGTTGTTGCCACATAAAACATGTTGTGGATTAACTTTTTATGTGAAAGCAGTAAAGGACAGTTTCAGATCGATTGATTGATTTCTCTCTTAAAGGAAAACTTCCCCCACAAAATGACCAGTTGTATATCAAATATACATTTGAGTATTTGATATACAACTGGTCATTTTGTGGGTGAAGTATTCCTTTAATGCAATACGAACATGCACACACTATGTACATTGAAAGAGTCATTGGTCATTGTAATCCTTCCTCCTCTGTACTGGCTGTGAAACAGTGCAACTACAGACAGAAATAATACAGTTTGCATCTTCCAGAGTTAGATCATTTATGATGAAGTTGGCTCTTTGTGTTTCCCCGGGCAGCGCTTCCTTGCTGAACGATGGCAAAGGGATACTTCTTGGTGGCTGCATGCAGGTTTGATGCTGTGACACAACAATGGCAAAAAAACTTAGATGGCCTACAGCAGCGGTCTCCAACCTTTGTGCACCATGGGCCGGTTTCATGCAAGACCATTTTTTTCTACGGACCGGGGGGCATAACAAAACACACAATAAAGTGCAAAACATATAATTAAATTCTTACATATATAATGTAAATGTCATTATTCCATTTTATATTATGCACTTTATTTATATTATTTTTACATTGTGATATATATCATATACTACATAAAAATGTTTACAATAAATATTACCAAGACAAAAAAAAAATGTTTATTCTTTCTGTGCGGCCCGGTAGCAAATGATCCCCGGCCCGGTACTGGTCCGCGGCCCGGTGGTTGGGGACCCCTGGTATTCACTTGATTTGTGTGAGCTCAGCCTGCTGAAGCCTCATATTAGCTTCAGCTGAGCTTTAGAATGCATTTTTACAGTACTGTGGATTTTGCTCTCCATGTCTAAAAGAGTTGCCGCACTAGGAAGGGATCTCATACGCCCCAGGATGGAGTGGAGGAACTATTGCAGCGACCAACGACCCTTTCAACGTACATGTGGAATGTAAATATGGAGCACTTTATCTCAATAATATGCACATACATATGCTCTAAGACGCTCAAAAATGTCTAATCAGAGCATCTATCTCGAGAGTGCTGACTTATTGTTCGAGAGTTATTGTGTTCAGAAGAATGTGTCTATTCATACAGACAGACACCCTGACACCCCCATGATGACATACTGTCCCATATACCATAAAAGGGGGTCATAAAAATGCATGCATGTACAATATGGGACGACATTGGGGGTAATATGATCCAACCCACACAGCATACAAATATAATACACTAAGTAGAACAAAATGGTCACATGGCTGGCGTAAGAGATTGAGACTAATGTGGGACACATGTCCTACAGCTTCACCACCAAATGATGAGCTCAGCTGTTAACATTATTTTACTTTTGGTAAATTCTCAATTGTGACACATGAAAAAGAGGAGTCACAAATCACAGAATGCATAACACTTTAATTTAGTCATCTCCTCGATATTCAACATTTGGATAAGGTGAAAATATTCTTTTTAACTTAACTGTATTTAAGTTTTTTTTTTTGTTTGGTTTCACTCATGTCTATTTGTGAGGAAAGACTTACCCAGGCTCTCAGACAGCTGAGGGAACTCATAGATGTGCTCACAGGTGTTACGGCTGTTTGGGATGCAGAAGCCGAAGTCAAAGTCGAAGCTCTTCAGCAGGTGATCGCGGAAGTAGTGCCTCTCGATCATGCGGAAGTTGCTTAAAGGCCGGTTTCCCACCGTGAATTCCACCCTGATTGAATGATACACAGAGAAGGGGGCTGAGCTGTTACAACAGCAGCTCTGTTCTTGCGTCACTATAATGTTATTACAGTCTGCACTGGTTCAAATGACTCGCTGACAGTGACGCTGTAATTGTTTCCATTGTTTGTGTATGGAACAGGTGAGTGTGTTTTCCTGAGGTGTGTGTTGGTGAAGTGTGAGTCACTCACGTAGCTCCCACGGTCCTCAGTCGCAGGAAGGCTGCGGTGAACTGGTAGCGTACGAATCGGCCTGCGCTGGCGTCTGCCTCTCTGTTCTCCTCATCGTCCTCTTGAGACCCACAACATAGGACAGAGACGTTTGAAATAATTCACACTGAGAGGACTATTTTTTTGATCATAATAACCCTGGATGTTTCTGAATCTGGCAACGTGCTTAGAGGCATTCATTTTAAGATAACAAGTTGCAGCAGGGTCAGCGCGTTCATTTTTAAGTGCTCAGAAGCTGGATTCTTCACAGTCAACGGCTTCATTAAAGAGCAAATAAAACAGTACAAGGAGGAGGCTGGTGCACATTACCTGTGTGTGGGGGTTTGGCAATTTCAAACAGGACAGTGCCTGTCTCCAGGTCTCTGATCTTAAAGCGTACAAAGTCGATGTTATAAATATTGTCTTCGGGTTTACAGAGGTACCCTGCAACAATGACAGACAGATGTAACAAGTTAAAAACACTGAAAGGATTTGAAAAGCCGTTGTAGTTAATGTGTACAAAAGGCTACTTTGACATGCACTGAGACGACATACAAAACACCGTGCTTGACTTGGTTGACACTCAGATGGTATGGTTTTGCTTTTACACACGCAACTCCTCTGCACCCTAACCCTAAAATAAAATAAGACAAGTTTTTCATGATCGCTGTAGAGCAACTGTGGCATTAGAGAGATGTGCAGGAAAATAAGCATGTGTGTGGAGCCAACAAGAATATACCGCATTATGACAGACAGAGAGACACTGATTATGACTTTACATGTCATAAGCAGGGCCACCTTGTCTCAAAAAAGATGGAGATGATTAATTGAGTCTCTACAGTTTGAATTCCTTGCAAATTTCATATTTTGCCTCAAAAGCAGTAAATGGAGGCTACAACTTTGACAAAAATCTACCATGTTGGCATTTTTTCATTTTAAATCTAATTCAGGAGATCTTCCTGGTCAATCCTGGCGTTCATGTCACAGTTATGCCCTGTGAGGTCATTTGTATCTGATGTTGTTTGGAAGAATCTGATCTCACAAAAGGATCTTGGTACAATTAAAGTGACACCGCAGAGACGCCTCCTATTATTAAAACCCCAGTGTCCAGTGTTTAAAAATAGAAACACTAGGTTTTTCCACAAGTGAAAGATTGTCTGATGGAGTCTTAACACTTGTTTTAGATGTCAGATGTGTATTTTCTCAGATGATAACAACAATAACAACAGATATAATGCCTCCTCTCCATTTTCGCATGACAGTCATATAAGCCTGCTCAGTTGGACGTCATCGGCTCTAGTTTTACGTAATGTGTAGATTTAATGTATTCTGTAGGTTGTAGTAGACACTCGGTTACATCATGTGCAGCACGGGAAGCACAATAAGCATCATAGATCCACGTTAACCAACAACAAGAGACATTCGAGAGAAACTCAAACCTCGCGTCGCCACCCGCAGTCCTAACACATCCTCCGGCGTGATGTGTCCACTCTGTGTCCGCAGGTCTTCCTCCGTGACGGGCCTGCTGTCCACCTGGCTCCGCCGGGACTTGAGCCTCTTCAGAACCCCTCCGCCAGGCTTGCGGTCCCGCGGAGGAGCCGCAGTGCTGTGCCCGCCGCCGGGGACATTTTCAGCAACAGGCGCGTCGCTGCGGGCTTTGGCTCCGCTCATCGTTGACTCTCTTCCGGCTTCCCCTCCGTGGTTTCAGCGAGTGTCTTCGCTCCTCTCCTCTGATAAATGCCAGAAGAATAAGATGGCGTCGCAGCGCTAGATGTCGAGTGTCGAGAGAAGTGTCGGTGAACGGTCAAGCTCTTGTTTTTGTAAGCACATGCTGTACAGTTGCCATGACAACTCGTCCGGCGAGCCAGGGGAGGATGTGAAGAGGTTCATCGCGACGTCCACGAGGGGGCGTGCTGCAGGCCTGCGGGCCACACTGAAGAGGCTGGTGTTCACTAAGAGTAGTACTACTAACAATCCCACACTGTGAAAACACCCCGATACAAGTAAAGGTCCTGCATTCTTAACCTTATTTTAGTATGTAAGTATAGTCAGCATAAGGTACTTAAAGTATCAAAAGTAAAAGTAGTCATTGTTTGACTATTATAGGCTATATGGTGTGTATGTTGCAGTTGACTGCTGTAGATGTTTATTATCGAGTATCATTTGAACTTCTTTATATACTGTTCGGTAGTTTAATCTACAGCGATACATCATATTCTATAAAATCTTCTGATGTTTGTAGTTTTGTTTCTGTCCTGAGAGAACCACATATCTCTAAAAAGTCACCTTTTCATGAGCTGATAAACTGTACTCTGTAAAGTATAGTTACTCTAACTATCAGACAAATGTAGTGGAGTAAAAGTAGAAAGTACCATAAAATGGAAATACACTATTAAAGTACAAGTACCTAGCATGGTACAAGTACCGCTGGCTACTACTGCTACTTATAATAATAATGATGATGATGATAATATTGTAATATGTGTATATACCTAATAATGATAATATAGTAGGTTATTGCCGTTGTTGTATTGTGACAAATAGCAAATAGCAATCTTGAAATCTGGTACAGACATACTTTGGACACGAGTATCTAACAGTACAACTTCACACGACAAGGCATATCTTTGATATTTAACTTGTTATGAGTTCACAGATACAAAATACTTGATTGTGCTCCTTGTAGATTCCAAGGTACAGATATGTTCTTATCATAGGGCCTACTAAAGTGCCCAAAGAAAGAAAAAAACCCTCTTTTCAAATTAAAAAAATTCAGTTGCGGGCACAAATGTGTTAATTAACAATATCACAATGTGAAAATATTGTACTGAAGAATAATTTTGTGTAAAATGTGTTAAGCCTACAAGCCACAACATATTATATTGTATCATTACCACTGATTCAGTAACATGTAAGCAGCATTTTAACACTGTAGCTGGTTGAAGTGGAGCTCTGTGCTCCAGCAACACATTTTTACCCTATTGTAGGCTATGTTGTATGATTTGAAAGACAATTCTAGCCAGTCCAACAAACACTCACATGCGCCCTAAACACACTCCACACACAGGTGAATTTATCTAAAAAAGTCTTATTTCTCAGATTTGCTGAATGGCAGAGATCATTTGTTTGTGGCGTTTCCTGCCCCACTGCGCAGGCAACGCAAATGTAACGCAGTGAAGTCCCAGGTGTTATGCAAATGAAGCTTTAGTGTGTGAGAGCTGATGGGCACTGCCTGCTGCTAAAATGCCCCAGGTAGCCTCCCCCAGCACTTCCCATAGAGCAGTGAGAGCTGCATGTATCAAAGTCCTTTTAACTTTGCCTAGAGAACTCCTTGTTTCAATCAGAACCTGTTGATCCTGTCTAATAAACATCTTACTTCAGTCAAGTTACAATGCCTTTACAGAGCACTTCCGGTCCGAACTTCAAAAAATAAAAGAGCCCGCCCTTACTTTAAAAATGTACAGTTCCGCTTCAGCCCATTCATAAGGTTTTTATTTTTTACATCCCTACTTGTTCACATTGATTGATGATTGCCATCAACCTCTGGTAGCTCTGGCTATCGGCATGTGAAGTAGTTAAGGTACATGCCGAAGTTTGCAGTATGACAAACTGTCTTTGCGACGTTGTATACGTATATGACAGAAAATAAGGCTGCGCTTTTATTTGTGAAGTAAACACACGCCACTTCCTGTCTAATCGTGCCTCTCGGTGTGCAGCTTGACTCCCGGAGCAGCGTGGCTGTGATGCGGGCATTGGGAGTGTCTGCTGAGTGTAGCAGCAGCCCGAAGTTTTGTTAGTGTGAATGACTTGGGGGAAAAAAACACACTGACAACAGCTCAGCGGGCGAGACGGTTGCGGAAAACGGAGGGACATTTCTCTTTAGTAACTTCTTCCCGCTTCCTTCCTTCCTCCCTCCCTCCACCTGTATGACTGCGTGAAGACACAAGGTAAATACAACAAAAGCGTTATACTGCGAGAGAAATGTCTTCTGAATACCTCATAAAGAAAAGTTCATAAGGCTGGTGTTAAGAGCAGGTGCGCACTCCTATGAGCCTCTTTACTTAGCTTTGTAACGTGATATGTGGGGTAACGTTATGAGTATCCGCGTACATGTGAGTGGTTCACGACACTGACAGCCCAGCGGGGATTAAGCGTGAAGTTACATTCACTTCTCTCGTGTTTCTTTTGTCCTGTGTCTGAAGGACGCACTGCTGGTTCAACGACTGGGAGTTCACTGTTGTTTATTAGTAACTTATTAACAACCCGTCATGACACACACGAGCCGATGTAACGTCCATTTAATGCGCGCTACAAGTCATTGCATCGCATTGTTCGCCTCCGAGGAGCAGACTTATCCCAAACTACGTGGGGAAGCTTCTCACAGCATCACTCAAAGAAGTAGATAACACGGTGGGAACGAAACGAAAGGGACCGAGTGCTACGTTAGTACGTTAGCCTTGGCAGGGCAACGGGCAGTGAAGGCAAACACAGATAAAGACACACAGATCCCACACGTTTATGTGCTGCTGCAGGACGATTTTCACTTTAGTCCGTGAATGTGGCCTAAATAAGCAACAGCAATCATCCATCAAGTGCAGCTTTATCCGCCCGACACTGTTTGTTTCTTAGGAATTCAACTAGAAAAAAAAAAGGAAAAAAAAAAAAAGAGGAGGAAATCAGAAACAAACAGGACACAGCCTTCAGAGTCCAATCCCATTGCTCAATATCATGCACGCCCTGCGGTGTGCTTGAGCAACACAGCAAAGAAAGATAATAAAAACATATAACGTGCACAATACCTCAGTGCACAGGCGGCATTGTTGTCTGGGATCAATAGAGTTGATCCGAACCAGCTGCACATTAATAATGTGAGAGTGACACAGAAAGCGGTTTGCTGACAAACCCTGAGAGTTGCAGGGTATTAAACTGGGGCGTGGAGTTACCGGTTTGTGCATAAGTATTACAGGTCAAACCAGATGGCATAACAATGCCTGTGGTATTTTATGTAATTAGAAACATTACTGTTATCTTTTTCACACAGATATGTATGTGTGGCCTTTATTTTCTCTTATGTGACAGTACTTTACTTTACAGCCTGTTTATGAGTCAGTGGTTTCTGTTCATGTGGTGTGATTTTGTCATTTCTGCAGACTGTTTTGTTGATGTGGTGTATGACTCATCAGGCCTTCTTCAGTTTCTGACAACATGTCTCCCACTTGCCTGTTTTCATTCTTATTTTATTTATTTTTTTCATTTTAAGTGTGGTTTAAAAGTGATGAAACTGTACGGCAGCTCACTCGCAGTCCAAATCACATATAACAGTGTAATACCAGCCTTCAAGTCTGTACATGTTATCTGTCTGTCCATCTGTCTATTTTAAGCCTTATACACTTTTGAAAGACTTCGCTAGTACAATTTTAAGACATTATGAACTTGTGTTGAATAGATTTGAGTAGTGCAACCTAAACATGACGACTGCCCTTTAAAGTTGAGCTGTAACGATGAGTCGACTAATCGATTAGTCGATTAACAGAAAAATAATCGCCAATTATTTTGATAATGGACTAATTGTTAAAGTAATGTCTCATGCAAAAGTGGCAGAACATTGTTGTTTATTTCATGTTGTATTAAGCTGAATGTTTTTGGGTTTTGGACTGAGACGACAAAATATTTAAAGACAACAACTTGGACTTTGAGAAACTGGGGCGGACATTTTCACTATTTTCTGACATTTTATAGACTAAAACAATAATAGAGCAAATAATCGGCTGATAAAAATAATTGTTAGTTGCAGCCCTACTTTGAAGTGATGACGTTATCAAAGATGCACAACAGAAGGTTAATATTAATACTAATATTAATTATTATCAGTTATATATGACAAAGATTATTTGTAAGCTATGACAAAGGTAAAGTTAGATCTTGAAAGGGTCATGTATTGATATATTATTTTGAAATAATAAAATTGAGTCCACTTTGGGCATAAAGAAATAGTTTGTCCTTCACATTTGTGACCACAGGGACTTGTATTTTAATTTCCCATCCTATGAATGACATCTCTGTGTTCATTTAGACTTTAAGTCACATTTTGGACATCCTCAATCAGGATTAGCCCTCAGTGGTCACTTGCAACATTACAAATGTCCTCCAGGCTGAGAAAGTGACTGACAGGTCAGAGCTTTGGCATGAGGAAGAAACTGAACATTTAAATGTTTGACTTTTGCAAAGAAGAGCCCAGTAATCTTCACAGGTTTTTTTCTAATCATTTAAAAACTAAACTGAGAAAGAAAAACGAAATAAAAAGGATCCCAGCGGGAAGACGTTTCATGGTGTTTGTTCAGTGTGATTGACACGTTTCTCTGTGACTCTGCGGAGGTTATGTGCTTTCAAAACTCTAGACAGACCTGACTCATCAACGTTTCCTTGTAAAAACACCACCAACTAGCTGAGCGAGATGATGTTTTCTCAATGTAAATATGTTTGCTGTATTTAAATACTTCCTCCTCTTTCCTCTTTCAGCGACTATGGAGAGTTCCATGGAGGTTTCCCCGACCGGTGACACCTCTAATCCCAAACCATCTCTGGCCCCCAAACCTCGGCTCACTCCCAAGCCCTTCTCTCTGCAGAAGAACACCACCATTCGCTCCATCCGTGCCCCAAAGACCTCTCAGAAAACAACACAGCAGACTGGAAAGTCTGAGGTCACAGGTGTTCCCAAGCCGACTGTGAACACACCGGCTCAGCAACCCCCTCGACAAACCACCACCTCTGATTCCAAACCCAGACCTGTAAGTGTGCTCGCCAAAGATCGACCGGAAACAACCAAAGAAAGCGCAGCAAGTGGAGAGGATACTCTTGATTCTAGTGTAGGAAAATCTGATCCAGCCTCACAAACCGCTCCACCCAAAGAGACTCCCAAGCCCGAGCCAATCCAGAAAGACGATGTCATCCAAGCAAACCTCAAAGCCTCCACAGATATTGTAACTAAACCAGAACCGAAAGAGGAAAAAAAGAAAGACGATGAAACTCAGACTTCTGTCGTCCAAAACCTTGAAGAATCAGCCGGTGATGTTTCCTCTACAGACAACCCAGCATATGGATGGGGCGGCAGCAGGAAGCGTCTGTCCATGAAGCTCACCTCGAAGTTTGAGTCAGCTGGCCCATCTCTGCCGCCACAGCCAAGTGTAAACATCTCTACAACCAGCACCAAAGACGAGGCAAACAGGCCAGCGCTTTCAGATCCAGAGCCGAGCCAGGCGACATTGGAGCCGCCAAACAGAGGGAGCGACGAAGGTACGCTGAAGGAGGATTACAGCGGGGGAGGCAGCATAAAACGCAGAATCAGTCTCCTGTTTGACTCTTCATCGAGGCCAGAGGCCATGACAAAGAGAGAGGAGCCAGAAATTATGAATGATGAAGGAAGTGTAAAGGGTGTAAAGGAGAGAATCAAAATCTGGGCCACGGAAACAATCCCCGAGGGTCCTAAGACTGAGAAGAAGCCTCAGGTTGCACCCCGATCTCGCTCTAAGAGGTGAGCGAGGCTCATTTCATCTGTGCTGTTTGTGTTTGGTGACGTGTTAAGACACGAGTAAAAAGAAAAAGAACATTCTCTTACAAGTGCAATCAAGCAAGAAGTTGTTTTTAAGGTTATTGGCGCACATTAGTTGTCTATTTTTGCCCAGGCTTATACTTTTCATTTTAGATTCTTGTTCTTGTGATTAGGTGCACGCAACAGATCCAAAGTCGTTTCATGTCCACACTTAAGACTTTTAATGTCAACTATTGTTGTAATTTGTCTTTCTACTCAAGTAATCCTTTTTGTAAAATTGCTGCTCCATTATTGATGATCCATATAGAATTCACACAAAGTTTTCAGCCTTCGAGTGTCCCCAGCGCCGCCTGCTTTTCCCCCGTGTCTCCTGACTTACTGTACTTTGTGTGGAAAACAACAGCGGTGTTGTAAATGAATAGCGTAGCTTGCAATATCAAAAAATCTGGCCAGATATATGTCCTCAAATAACTAACTCTAGATAAGAGTGCAAACCAGGCCACCTCAAAGTGTGAATATTGAGATTAGATGTCCAGCCAACTATACAAGTACAGAGTAAAGGGTATGTTCAACCATTTTCTCAATTTCTCAATTACACCCTCGCCACTCAGGTAGTATTGTTTATTTGCCCCTGTTTTTTTTCTAAAACCTTTTTTTTGCTGCTATTCCAACTACAATAGATGTGAAGAAAAAAAAATGTGTGCTAGAGCATTGAAAATTTCATTTTTCATTGAAATTAATTTTTTTGGACAACAAAACAATTTGAATGGCTTGATACAACTAGTGAAACTGAAACTACAGCAAGTGAAAAAAAAAAGTTTTGTAATGTGTGAGAACAAAATTAACCCTTTAAAGGAATAGTTTGACATTTTTGTGAATATCGCTGAGAAGATCTATACCACTGTCATGTCTGTGTGTTAAATATGATACTAGCAACAGCAGCTGCTTAGCTTAGCATAAAGACTGGAAACTGGAAAACATCTAACCTGACTATACACAGTTACACCATGTAACTCCCCTTAAAACCACAACTTGTCATTGTTACATAACATTCTTTGCATTGAATAAAGCAAAAAAAAATAAAATAAAATATATATATATATATATATATATATATTAATTACTGAGCTGTAGAGGTACAGGTGGGCACATTTCTTTAGCATACAGGTCTGAGTGAGCACTGCCATTGAGCTGTGGAAGAACTGTCATTTTTTTTTCACCTTGAACTACTGTTTTCTCTCCCACAGCTCTGAGCCAGCAACTGCTCCAACAGTAGAGAAAACACCAAAAATGCCGCCTGCTGAACCTCCTGCAACCGCGATTTTGTCGAGTCCGGCTGCGGATCTTCCTTCAAAGGTGTCGCCCGCTGAACCATCCACAGACAGCCCAATGGAAACATCTAAAGACGCTCTTACTGACGTCAAGTCAACGGAAAGCTCAATTGAGACATCAAGAGAGCATGTGCAGAACGAATCAACAGAGGGGGATGTCCAACTACGCAATCGCAGCTCGTATACACCCCACGCTGCCACTGATGAGGGAGACTCACCTGCGGGGGAAAGTGCTGAACATGCTCTTAAGAGGGACAATGTCAAACGCCGCTCTGTTCGCTTCGGTGTCGTGGAAAGAGATGATGGTGGGCCTCCATTGGTCCTGGGCTCAGCGTCTTCCAGCGAAGAAGAAGAAGAAGGAGAAGAAAAAGAAGAAGAAGAGGCTTCTGAGGATGAAGCTGAGGAGGACGTCCCTGTCTACACAAGAGTAGGAGGTCTTCAGAAGAAGGATGATGATGAGGCGAAAGAGCAAGAAGAGGAGCGACTGAAACATTTGGAATTTGAAAAAAGACGGAGAGCAGAGGAGAACAAACAGGCAAGACTCAAGTTGGAAGAGGAGCGGATAAGAAAAGAAGAAGAAGAAAGGTTGAAAGAAAAGGCAAGGCAGAGGGAAGAGGAGGAAAGAGAGAGGCTGAAGAAGGAGGAAATGGAGAGGAAGGAGGAACGGGAGAGAGAAAGGTTGAAAGAAGAAGAGAGGGAGAGGGAAAGACAGGTGGAGTTGATGTGGCAGAAACAGAGAGAAGAGGAAAGAGAGAGGGCGAAACAGAAAGAGGAGAGACTGAAGGAGGAAAGAGAAAGACAGAGGGTGAGAGAGGAGGAAGCCCAGAGATCAATTCATAGCCACGAGGAAGACAGATTGGCGGGAAAACTGAGAGAAAGGGGAATTAATAAAAAGAAACAAAGAGAGGAGGAGTGGGAAAAAGCGTGGGTGAACCAGGCAGAGAAGCTGAGAGGAGAGGAAGGAGAAGAGAGGGAAAGAGAGAAAGAGTTGGAGTTGGTGTGGCAGAAGAAGAAAGAGGAGGACAGCGAGAGGGCGAGGCAGAAAGAGGAGACACTCAGACAAGATCAGGAGGAGAGGAAAGAGGAGAGACAGAGGCTGAAAGAGGAGGGGGACGAGAGGTCGATTAACGGCCACGAGGAATACAGACAGGAGGGAAAACTGAGAGAGAAGGAAATTAATAAAAAGAAACAAAGAGAGGAGGAGTGGGAAAAAGCGTGGGTGAACCAGGCAGAGAGGCTGAGAGGAGAGGAAGGAGAAGAGAGGGAAAGAGAGAAAGAGTTAGAGTCAATGCGGCAGAGGCAGAAAGAGGAGGACAGGGAGAGGGAGAGACAGAAAGAGGAGAGACTCAGACAAGAGGAGAGGGAGAAAGAAAGATTAAGAGAGGAGGCAAAGGAAAGAGAGAGAGCGAGGCAGAGGGGGCTGAAAGAACAGCAAGAACGGGAAGAAGAGATGGAGAGACAAAGGGAGGAGGAAAGGAAGAGACAGATAGAAAAAGAAAGAGCGGAGGAGCTAGAGAGAAAAATGCAAGAGGAATTGGACAGTAAGCGTGCGCAAGAACTGGAAGAAAAGCTAAGGATGGAGGAAGAGAGAGAAAGGGAGAGTCAACGGAGGCTGAAAGAGCAACAAGAAAAAGACGAAGAGATGGAGAGAATGAGGCAAATAGAGATGGAAAGACAGAGGGAGGAGGAGAGAAGGGATGAGGAAAGGAAGAGACAGAGAGAGGAGGAGAGGAGGGAAGAGGAAAGGAAGAGACAGAGAGAGGAGGAGAGGAGGGAAGAGGAAAGGAAG
>CALSCE010010661.1:10672555-10702511 GCA_943593645.1 Bovichtus variegatus
TGTGTGTGTGTGTGTGTGTGTGTGTGTGTGTGTGTGTGTGTGTGTGTAAGTATGACATTGAGTGATGAAACTAGCGTGGCCTGAGTAGTAGTGTCAGCAGTAGTATCTGACAGCGAGGGCTGATTTCTTACAACAAAGAGAGAAATACTAGCGGTGCTGGTGGAAGATACGTGTTGTTGTGAATGTGTATGATTCTCAATTTGCGTAATGAAATACCCCTGAAGATTATGTGTCGGGGCGGGGTGAGAAAAAAGGCAGTTCCTGATGCCTTTTCTGAATCTTTCCGTCAACTATAAGAGTACATGAAGCTGTATGAACTCCGGTGGTGCACGTATGTCGCCGTGTGGTCACGTCAGTATGAAGTCGGAACAGGAAGTGAGGTTGCAACTTCCTCTGCATCTGTCCCGCAATAGTCTGTCTTCTGCTTTCGTTTTTTTGCTCTTATTTGTGCGTAAAGAAAACGTTTCCTTTCAAAGACAAAGGCAGTTTAACAGAAAAATACCCATTGCATCAGCATATGATGGTGGGATGGATTATTTCACATGGGCATCTTGGATGAGTTATTTCCAGCAGCTATGGGTGAGTACTTGCAGATTGAAATGCTACATAATAAGTGTTTGTGGTTTCGCAGTGAATTGCAGAGCGAGCTCAGCAGCCTGCACCTCTGAGAGGGTTTCACCTTATAGGTTTAAGATTTGTTTTTGGTGTTGCAATGCAGTAAGATAGTCTCTCATCACTATATTTATCTACTTGAATAGGTATTAGTTGACTGCGATGACCACCGTTTACTGAACTAATTAAATCAGCATTGAATACATATAGACTAAGCAACCACACCAATGGAAAATGATTATGATTTGAAAGTGGTTTTAGTAAAATGCTTGGTTTCGAGAGCTGTGGTTAAATTAAGTGTGAGACAGTTTTGGGTTGTCCAATATGACAATATGTACCATGAGACAATACAGATGTGTCATCCATCGGAGAGCTTGTCATATTATCTAACCCTTTAACATCAAAGTTAATCGTAAAACAAAATGTGAGCAGCGTCGATGGGATGACGTACTAATTTGTTAGATGTTTTAGGGTATAGTCAGACATTTTGGGAAATACGCTCGGGCTAAGTTGGCTTTTGCAAATCCATACTGAAGCTCAGATGCATTTTATGCTGTTTATTAAATGAAGAAACTGACAATCAATGGCTGTACTGGAATAATTAACACCTGCCTAGCTCGCCCTCTTTGTCAATCTATGTCAAACCAGAAGTACAAGTGAACAGGTAAACAATGGGAAACCATTGCGCATGTGCCAATTACCGGAAGTGAAAAAGGAACATGTGCAGCCTAAGCAAATAATAATGAACAACGCAGGCTAAATACATATTTTGGCTCCTACAACGCTTTTTTGCTGTCTTGCTGAGAGTTCTATGAGAAAATTGATCCCACACTCAATTCATTTTGAATAAATTGTACTATGCCAAAATGTAAAATGATACAGCAATATTACATACGACTGTGATACAGGATCTTTTCCACAGTTCCTGATTTGACCTTCTGTGCAATTTTAAAAAACATTCAGCCGATTTGTGAATAAAAAAACAAATGGCTAACAGTCTTACGCTGTTTTCATGAGAGGCTATGAGGATGTTCTTTATTGACTAGTAAAATCAATTTCATCCCCCTTCTAATTTATAATTCAGGCTTTTGTCCAATTCCAGGTTGTTAATTTTAAGTCTGTCTATAGTTTTGCCTGAAGCTGGAGAACCTTCGAGTGTTGATGACTAAGGCGTTTGACCACTTTTATCATAGAAATTAGACACGTAAACGTTTTATTATTGCTGCTATGATTATGATATGAAACATAGATATCCTAAGGCGACTTCTCACAAAATGTTTATTTTTTCCTTCTGTTGATTCTCATTCAAAGACCCATGAAGTTGTAGTACACAACTTCTGGGTGTAGCCACAAATAATCGTCGTCTCTGTGCTGCCTGAAAGACGTAGTAATAATCAGTTGGGAGTGTAATAGTGAGATAATGTTGCTGCTGGGAAATTGTATTCACCTTGGCAGCGTTCGCGTTATACTGTAGCTAATACAGTTACAGACCACAGTCAAAATTACAGCCTAACAACACACATAAAAAAAAAAGCAGTTGAAAGTGCAAGGTCGAGCGCATGATGTAACTCTATGAACAAACATCTCGCAACAGAAATGAACATTAATAATCTGAGAATGACAGGGAAACTTGATCACACTTCACTTTGAAAATAGAAAAGGAAGCAAACAATTCCGGGTGAACCTTATCAGAGAACATCAGAGCCGGCAGGGCCGTGCCAGTCAAGACAGATCGCTTCACCACCTGTTTGGACGTGCAACATTTTTTCCGGAGTTAATGAAAACACTGAACTCTGGAGCCATGAACTGTGCGTGCGTGTGCGTCTTTGTGATATTCTGTTTCTGTTTGCTACTTGCATGCTTCAGCAAACAAACCCAACCCACAAAACCAGTGAGCTTCTGTAAAGAAGCATTGTACATAACCACTTAGCTGCTGCAAGGCCGTTGGCATTGAAGCTTTTCGTGTGAGAGTACAGCCCTGTTTTCACCACCGAGTGGCGCTACTGCTCTTAAAAATGGCAATTCCTTTATTCTGCACCACAGAAACCAACAAGTTCATCTCATGTAGAAGAGCACCTTTTACTGCTATAGTATGGCCACTGTAACACTAAACACTAACGTTTAATAAATGACATGTGATCTTTTTCTGCTGCAAAAAAAACAACCTCCAGCTCAAACTGTGGCAGAGAAAAGCTTTTTTTTTTTTTTTTTTTCTTTGACAGGACAGAATGAGGAAAATGTTTACTGGGCAAACACAAGCTGTACAGCCAACCGTGCTGCCTCATTCAGGCTACTGACTAAAAGACAGACAGACAGACGGACGGATAGGTGTTATAGGGAGAAGAGCCGAGGTGCTATGTGGTCATCGTGTCCTCATTTGGATCTGGTCAACAGGGCAGCGTGTCAGAATGACCATACATGGTGCCCCTCTTTGTCTGTCTCTCTACTCTATCTCTCCACCCTGTTTTGTGAGAGCCCTTCACCCCCTTTAGACACACTCTCTGGCACACACACACACAAAGGAGGTTGGACTAAACCACGGACAAGAAAGTTCACATGTCCACTGTCCATTCTCTCAGTCATCTAGTGCTCAAACTTTCTCTCAACTTTCCAAAAGTCTTCCTGTTTTCTGCTGTTCCCCACTGCGTCTCCTCTCACAAAGGCCCGGTTCTTTCAGTTACCTGCATCATTCACCTACGGGGAGAGAGAGCAGTGGAGGGAGGTGCAGAAAGCACCTTGGCCCAGCCTGCCGCACCTTCCTTCCTTCCCCTCGGGATTTTCCACATCCGAGCACAGACCTCCACTTTGTTTTGGCGTTCTGTGAAATCGCTCAGGTATGTTGGAGATAAAGGGGTGATCTACCTTTCTGTGTCTGGCTTTGGGTGTTTGGAGTGGCAGATATTTCCCACGCTGCTTTTCCTTTTTTTTTCTTTTCCTTAATGGAAAATGGAGTTGTGATGTGAACTGGGACGTAGGTAGACAAGCTTGACTGTGGCAGAGGAAGTCTCAGCAAAATAGAGAGAGAGAGAGAGAGAGGGTGCGCATGAAAAAGCGGTCATCCTTAAAACTGTGGTGAGCAGGACTAAAAGCTTCATTTTCATTTCTTTTTTTTACTTCCGAAGGGAAACTTTTGATAGAGAGTTCTGTCAGCGTATTTTTAAACGGATCATAATGTGATGATGGGAAAGTCTTTCTTCGGGACGCTGCCGTTCAGGATGTCACATCCATCATAGTGAATGCTGCAGGGGAATAGTGTTGTCACAGTGCAAACACATGGCCGCTCAGACTATTTACTTCTTCGGTGACAGCAAATAATAGACTGTTCCAGGAAGTTTCTGTGACCTGAACCATAAAAGTATGGAGCGAAAGGATGGATCAAATGAAAGATGGACTATATCTGGTTTTGTATGACGTCAGAAAACTTTTTTCCGCAAAGTACAATTTGTGCTCTATTTACCTTCTGCTGGCTGAAAATGACAACTGAGAGTCAGATCACAGGCGCAGCTTTCTGACTCGCCCATACAATCCCTTCATCTCTAACAAAGCTGAACCTCAGTCTCTCTGTGGCCCAGTTCCCATGGTGACCCTTGTGCTTGGAGAACCAGCTGCGTGAGCTTTTTCAACCATGCAGTACTTTGGAGGGAAGCTGTCGGCCGCCCAGCTGCAGGTGACGGGCTGGGTGGGCAGCGTGCGACGCTCCTTGCAAGGCGCTCTGGAGCTGGTGTGGGGCACAGCAGAGGAGAAGCAGGAGAAGGAAGAAGAGGATAAAGAGGAGGAGGAGGAAGAAGAAGGTGGCGATGGTGGAGGAAGGTTTCAGAGAGCGATGTCACCGCTTCGCAGCTTCGCCAGACGTAGCAGGAGATCCCTGCGTCGCTTTTCCGTCAGAAGTCGGCAGACACTGCAGAGGAGAGGCACTGAAACCTGCTCTGTAAGAGCTGATGTAGAAGTCAACGAAGGCTCGGCAATGTTCTGTTCTTATACCCTGGTTTCATGAATAGAGTTGTTAATGATAATCAGATTTTACATTAATCACCTTTAAAGGTTTGGCCAGCTCATTGACATTAGGTGCAATGCTAAGTGAACATAGCCGCTTTTAGGGCCCGCGTTCATCAAATTAAGACCCAAGGGTTTAGGTGCTTTTTACATTATGCTCTAAAGCTCCATGTATCCCGTAGTCTAATATTTCCCCGACCATGTGTTAACAGATAACCATGCAAATTGGAAAAGGGAGTGCAATAGGCAGTGGCAGCCTGTTTCAGGAAGGACACAGTTATCTGATAAAGTTGTCCAAATGTGGTGTTTTATCAGCGTGCATGCATGACTCTGTGTCACAAGTGTGTGTCAGAGATAAAGCAGAAGACTATAACAAAGTGTGACACAGTTAGACAAGGTTTATCCAAGTATGGCTGTTTATGTCTGCGCCCTCTTTATCTGTGTCCGCCTTTAGTTCAGAATGATCACCGTTACTACTGGCTGGTGCCATTTTATAGCTTTTTCCCAGTTGATATAGGCTTTTCCCCCACTGTATAGCATTACATTAGAGCCCGTTACATTAGATTAACCATTAAATTGGATTAATATAGGGCTAAAAATAAAGATTATTGTTCACTGTCGGTTAATATGTCAAATATTTTCTCAGTTGTTGAGTCTATAAAATGTCAGAAAAAGGTGAAAAATCTGCGCTTTCCAAAGCCCGTTTTGTCTACAACTCAAATGTATTTAATTTACTGTCATAGCGGAGTAAAGAAACCAGAAAATATTACCATATAAGCTGGAGTCAGAAAATTTCGATTTAATCCTCTTAAAAAATGACTCAAACTGATTAACCGATTATCAAAATAGTTGCCGATTACTTTAATAGTTGAAAACCAATCAATTAATCTGTGCAGCTCTAGATTGTAATTATGTTTTACTTAAATTTTACTGAAAATTGTCAGAGAAATTATGCCCAAACAATGTTTATTATGTGTTTACATTGTAATATAATCCATAATAGGAATAATTCAGCACTCATTTTTACAAGTAGTGACTCTACACCCCAGTACACATGTTTATCTATTTATTACTGTCAAATATATGGATCTAATGATGAACCCGCCTTCAATGTGGCCCTCTGTGTACAAGGTCTACAGGAAATGTTCTGCCAGAAGAGCATAATAGCAGATACATATATCACATTTTCTTCTTTTAGTGAAACATACAGGCTGAAATGTGCTCTGGTAGTTTTGTAGTGTTTACAGTGGGAACGTGTGTGTGTGTGTGTGTGTGTGTGTGGGGGGGGGGGGGATACGTGCACAGGAGCCACAAAGACCAAATGGGGAAAATAGCCTGCAGGCTATATCCACTTTAATTTGATGATCCATCACTTTCCTTTATTAGAGTTGATGTTTGGTTGACACTCTAAATCTATTATTGTGGTTTTAGACTCTCTGTTAGTTCAGCGTGTGGCATCTTTACAGGTTATCCTCTCCACTACACCAAAAACAAGATGTTTTACACATTCCATTGACTGTGACAGAAATGTTTTGGAGGTAAACTATAATAAAGCCCACTCTGTCTTGACTTGCACATCCTCCGCCCTCCCGAGCAAAGTGTGCTGGCTCATGCACAAGTTTATTGCAGTTCAAAGGTGTAGCGTTTTTTTTATAGTGAAGTTTTTACCGCATCTGTTTCTTATCTTTGCACTTAGAGGCTGTTGTTGCGTTGATGGTTTTACAATACTTGCAGAATAAGGAATTAAATGCCTCGATGGAGTTTCCATACCTCTGAATCCGGCTGCGCACGTGTACATCTAAGCTGCACTAACACATATTTTTTGATAATTTCTGTGTAATGTGAAAGGTGCCGCTCATAGTAACGAACCCACAGGAAAAAGCTCAGATAAACCCTCTGTATGCTAACTGCACAGCACCAAGCGGCAGACAGACAACGTTTGCGACTAGCTGGTGAACATAGTGGATCATTTAGCTGCTACAGACCTCACTAATTCCCCCAGGAGGTAATGGAGGCCAAAAACAGAGCTAAAAGAAGAGTAAATAATGGACTTATGTTTGTTGGGGGCCCAGAAACATGACTCCAAATGAAAACCTAAAGTTGCTCTGTCACTGCTAGATGTGCAAATAGGCACCTGTTTGCTAACATGTTCACGATATCAACTTTTTGAGTTTATAATATGTCAATGTTGAGCCTCCAAGTGATCAAAAAACTTTTTTTATTGCTTTAAGGCATCATATTTTCATTCCAGGGTACTTGAAGTGAAGTTGGCATGTTCTCTAAGTAATGTTACGTATTTCTGAAACCTAAAACATCAAATCCGCAAATCCCACTGAGATACACCTGCCCATTCACTCATTTGTTGCGTATTGTATCACTGCCAAAGAGGGAAATGCTTAGAAAATGAATTAACTTTTGCTTGAAATTCACAAGAATCTCTTTGGAACAGTATCAAAGGAAAGGTATTTGAGTCCTGTGTTGTACTGAAAAATGATGTCTTGTTAAGTTAACAACATGAAAAACTTTGTGAGCTGCAGTAGCTGTTTCCGTAATAAAGATGGGACAGATTCAGGATAAATGCATGGTGGTGGAATTGCCCCAGTGTACACCGTGTGTCTCTGTTAGAACAGACTTTGTTTTTCCCTACACCTAAACACAGTCTGTGGTTATAGGAAAATCACTAGAAGCCTATTCATTCATGCTGTGATGTTGCCAGATAACAGGCATTGTGCAAATGAAGCTGCTGCTGCGTGAGTCCTGAGTAATAAACGGACTTATGCAGGAGATGAAGTGTGTGTGTGAAATCATACGGAGGGCAGGGGGTGTTTACTCGAGTGTTGTTTTGTATCCAGGTGACAATATCAGACGGCACAACATTGGCATGTGCCCCTTGACAAAATGTGAGCTTAAAGGAATGTTTGCGAGGAAGTGCACAGCAGTTGCTTTTGTTTGGAACGTACGTTTGTGTGTGTGTGTGTGTGTGTGTGCGTGCGTGCGCGTGCGTGTGTGCGCACCCGTGCATTCCAGCGTGTGGGCGTGACAGCAGCATGAGTGTGTCTGTGTGTAGGCATATAGGTGTGTATGGCAGTGCTCATGGTGGTTATTGAGGACAGCCCAGCCTCTGTGACCGGCTCATTAAAAGATGCATGCTTGGCTGGTCCTTGGTCCTCTCTCCCTCTGTAGTTAGTGATCTTGGCTCAGCACACAGTCCACTTTACTCCCCGCCTCAGCTCCACAATGTGACGTTCCAATACGCAGATTAACCGAACAAAAGCACATAAACATCATTTGATTTTGTGCGATAAAGCAGTCGATCCAACTGAGACATAGGTAGAGTAGTACTGGTACATATTATATACATACGTGTTTAACATGAAATTGGAGTTTAGCCAAATGTGTCCTACAATGTCAAATATTTCCTTTATGTTTCCTCTAGTTCTGTTGTGTGATGTGTTTTTTTTGTTTGTTAATTTCACAATTTAACTCAACGTCTGTTTTTCTGTCTATCAGGCACCGGTTAACAGTTATAGCACAACGGGTATAGACGCTGATGCTCTGATAGACAATGAGCCAGACCAGCAGAACGAGGCCTGCGAACACACATCTGACACTGTCAGGTAGGACAGAGGTTGCACCATAACACAAAACACATACACACTGTGGACTGTATATTTCCATGGCTCCATGTCCTTCAACTACCCTGATGGGAGACAGACAGGACTGGACAGGTTTAGGTGTCATTCCTTGTGCTGAAGGTGCGGCTTCCCAGTGATGTGATTTGATTCAAACTGAGCGAGCACATCTGCAAATAGAAGCCCTATAGCTATCGGTCATTGAAGTCTTAAAGGAAGCAGCCTGAAAGTGCACCTCGGAGGGCTGAGTGTCTTAGTATGATCACCACAGCATGTAGTGTAACCAATGATAACCCAATGTGACTGTTGAAACTCAAATTACTTTTCAATTTTTCAGTCAGGTTGATTTTAAGTCTATGTGCTCAAATATTCAGTATAATGAGACAGGCAATTTGCAATTTTTGTTTTTTCAAACAGAACTCCTATGACAGCATAACCCGAGTGTATAGCTGCACACTAAAATGGGATATCAAGTACTTTCAAGTATTTCCAAGACTTGAGCTCCCTGTGCCCCCTTGTGGCTAATAGAGCACAACACAGAAATTCAGAAATTGGACTAAAATGACTCCTGAACCTGAACTGAAAGCATACAAACAATTGCCTTTTCCTTCTCATTTCACTCTGTGCTCATACATGATTTTAAATAGCTTTCTTTCTCTTCAGTCCCGTCCCTTACCAGGTTCCTGAGGTCCCCTCTGAAGACGCTGATACCACTG
Source organism: Bovichtus variegatus (assembly GCA_943593645.1). Taxonomy (NCBI): domain Eukaryota; kingdom Metazoa; phylum Chordata; class Actinopteri; order Perciformes; family Bovichtidae; genus Bovichtus; species Bovichtus variegatus. Next base: position 10,681,509 of record CALSCE010010661.1, read on the forward strand.
ATTCTCACAGAGAGCATGAGCAGCTTCCATTCCCTGAGGTAGGTGATTCTTTGTTTCTAGAGAACCACCCCCTCCACAAACATGAAGATGTAGTTTGGGTGTTACTTGCATACATACCTGGGAAAAAATGCACCTTTACGTCTACATTATTGTAGTGTGAGGGTCCGTTAATACACACAGTGGGTTCTGTTCAATGCATACTAGATTCTGTGTGTGTGTCTGTGCACAGAGCTCCACTCCTCTCCTGGACACCAGCGCTCAGAGATCGAAGGCAGATCTGGGTAAGAGGCGGAATCGGATGCATCCGACACGCTCGATGCGTAGAGGTTTTTCTCCGAAGGAAAGCCCCGACTGGAGGACCCGTGACTCCACAGGTTACTACAACAACCGTAATGTCCTATAATCTGCAGTACACGCAGGACTGGAACTCAGCGTCCGCTCCAGACGAAAAGCATTTTGGAAATGTGGATTTATTGCATGTTCTGACTGATGCGTTATATTTATGTTTTTAGATGAAAAGGATGCATCTTCTAAGCAAAGGGAGTCGGACTCTGACGAGGAGCAGCCTAAACCGAAAATAGCTCGTTCTCCTCCCACCTCTCAGAGAGTCCCCATGTTCCCTGGTTTGAGCCCTTCAGCCCTAATTGTAAATTCTCTCGAGGAAAACTTACTACATTTGACAGTTTTTGTAATATATAACATGATACAAATGGGTGGCATTTAATTAAGTAAAGTGTCCTTAACTTTTCCCCCAAAAGGCTCAGTTAAAAAGGAGAACTGTTGGAGGAGGAACCAGAGGAGGAGGAGTGGAAACAGAAGAAGACAAGGCAGGAGAAGAGAAGGAAAGTCAAAGTGAGAAAGCAGCGCCGTCTCCCTCACAACCCTCACGCTCTCCTCGCTCTGCCGCACATCTCGCGGGGGCTGCACGAGTGCTGCCACCGTTAGGCGGCGCAGACACAGGGTGAGAAAAGATCATGACAGCACACAAACATTTTTTTAAACTAGAAATGATGAGAAAATGATTTCAAATGTGGCATGCATTTTGATCATGACACTCCTCTGACCTGCGGTCCTGTATGTCATTCAGTGCCGTCTCCTCTCCCGCATGGCTGAAAGAACTGAAGTCGAAGAAGCGTCTGAGTCAGTATGACGGCGAGGCTTAGCCCGACGCAGGTGAGCAATATGGATGAGTTGGTCATTGGAATACCAAAGACACCGATGGCGACATAATAAAATATGTATTTAAAAAGAATATTTAAAAGAAGAGGAGAGTTCTGCTGTGCTCTTGTGATAGACTTGGTGGCCAAGCACCTGGGTTTTCTTTCTTTTTATGGTCAGTCAGTGAGTATGTAGTTGTAACACCTACAACTTTTCGTCAACATAACTCTCCTATCTTTCTTTTTACTAATTTTACCAGTATTGTGACTTTGTGACATACACACGTTTTAGCTTCTTCTCATACAAAGGTGATCCAGTGGTCACTATGTAATTATAAAAAGCATCTTTTGGATTACTTTCCTATTTAGCAAAAGAATTCTGATGCTGGTATTAATAACACACACACACACACATTAGAGCTTCCATAACCCGTGAATTGCATGTGATATGTAGAGCATTATATAGGACTTAACAGGATCAGCCATTGACGAGCGTTGAGCGAACATTTTGACATTTTTGACCTACGGCTTATACCCTGAATTACTGTTGGAGTGAAGGCATTATTTAAAAGGGCTAATATGCTTGTGAGTCATAATGCAAGACAGCTGAATAGGTTTGCGATAATAGAAAGCGAATGGTTTGAACTTTCCGGTAATGCTGTCAGGAACACTTATTTATTGTGACTGTATAATAAACTGACAGCACAGACAAAAACAGGAACTGGGCCGTATCTCTGCAAAGCTTTCTCGTATCATGATCTTAAATTGTGCAGTTTGTAAAGGCGTCCTCATTAGGCCTAAATGCAGTTTGCTCTGCTTGATGCTCTTTTATTTGCCTTTGGAATTGCTGCTTGCAGCTTTATTTTTGCTCTTACCTTTATGTGCAGCTACTGTATGTGAAAAGGACGATGTAACAGGGTTATGGATTTGAGAGCCACCTGGGCCACCCATGCTAAAAATGAATGCACTTGTGGCAGTTTAGAGTACTTAAAGACAATCCCATCCAACAAATGACATGTGATCAAATATTGTGCATGTAGTTGATGCCTTGTATTGTTTATTTTTGAAAGAAAGACTAAAGGCTGATATTAAAATAAAACAGAATAGAAATTGCACTCTATGTTTGATGATTTGCGCTGAAAAAGCATTACAATTTTTCCTTTTGACCTTTTTTTTAAAACTTTTTATAGTTTTGTTTATTTTAAACGTGTTTACTCTTCCTACCTGTGTCTTTTTAAACTTCTTTTTGTAAAAATATCTTCTCTTACCTGAGTCTTTTTCTTCGTTATGTAAAGCACCTTCCGCTGTGTAACTTGCCTTGCTTTCCTGAACTTTTCTTCCTCTCGTTCCCATTAGGAGACACCGTGCCATTGCTGTTCAGGAAGAATCAATCCATCTCAGCTGCTGCTGATGCTGCTGCTGACATACACCTTGCCATGATTGCTCCATTTTCAACTTTTAAGTGCCTTATTTTGGACCTTTACTGAGAAATGCACGAGCGGAATTCAGGCTTTTGCTGAACGTAGACACCATCAAGAACTTTTCTGGCTTGTAAATGAAATATGGTGCCAAGACAAGTGATGTGTTAATGCCAAGTACTTGTTTTATCTACCGCTGTACAGAGGCTCAACGGAGGCGGAATACCCCAATGTAACTTAGAGCAAAGCCATGGACTGTCTTATTGTTTGAATGTGTTCGTCCATTATATACTGACAGGGACTGACGACACTAGGCCTTCAGCAGGTTATCTACCTTCACACATACACCTATGTACAGAAAATACTGAATATAAATAATGGATTGCACCTTGTGTGTATTAAGTTTAAATTGTACAAAATGCCTTTTACATTACCTTTCCAATCACAGATCTTCACAAGTAAACGTTTAAGCACTTTAAAAAAAATTATAACAAATTACCGTCCATACAGTACATCTAAGCAATAGCGTAGTCAAGTACCTAACTTTGGTAACGTGGTCGGGGGAAATTTTTTCTATTTGTTTAACCATGAATGTCTCCTCTTTTTACTTTACAAAACATAAAAGCACAATGAGTAGGATTTTCCTAAAAAAAAACAACGTATAGAATCATACTAAAATAATCCCTCTTAATCATCACTTATGACCCAGAGACCCTGCCCTCTGCCTGGATTTTCTAAAAACAAAGCGACCAGGTGCCAGATCATGTGCACGAATGCAGAAAACTAAGAAAATGGTGGACAAAAAACAAAAATATAGCGAGGTGAAACGCCAAGCGGTTAAATGTCGTTCTGGCGAGCATCATAACCCCTGTTGAGCCGGGGAGGAGGGGCCGACTTTTAAATTTGTGTTTACAAACTGCAATCATCAAATCCTACTTATTGTGCCTTTAAAGATGGACTTCCTGGTTTTTATTAAAATGCATTAATAACATCAACAGTGAGCTGTGAAAGGAAATGTTGAGCATGTTATAGCAGAATCAGGAAGTATGTTTTGTAAAATCTTAAACCCAGAAAAATGCAATCATCTGCCCTAGATGCTTTTATGTGCCTTTTTTAATGACAAAGTGTGACTCAGCAATGCTGTAATCATTTATGATCAACATACTGTATGATAAGAGGAAATTGAGGGAATTTTATTAAAACTTTTTATATGAAATGCAATCGAGTGTCTGTTTTGTTCTGCAGCGGAGCGTGAAGACGCACACGCCTACTGATCATTTTTTAAGACATAACTTGGATTTTTTTCCTTTTACCTGTAGTGCTATTTATCTAGAATCTAGACACTGTTCCCAAATTTAGGCCAACAAAAATATTTAGGACAAGTGTTCTTCAACATGCATGAAGCACCAGGTTCACTCTGTGTGTGTGTGTGTGTGTGTGTGTGTGTGTGTGTGTGTGTCTGCAGTGTGGCTGTTAACAGTCTCGGACTGCTAGTGGTTCCCAGTGAATCAACTGAGCTTTACAACCCAGAAAGACTGATTCACTGTAGGAAAGGAATGAGTGCATGACTCAAAATGTTGTGTGTCTGAAGCAAAGCAGAGACGCTGTGAAGGATGATGAAAAACAAATGGTTAAACTATGCAGAATTTCGAAAAGCAGTGATTCCTTTGCTTGTTATATTGTAGAGAGAGAGAGAGAGAGGATGATCTCAGAGACAGCTGTTGATCAGAGCAGAGGAGAAATTATAAGTAAAGCCTTAGGTTATTTGTATCTTATACTGAGTTTACAAGCTTTTGTCACAGGATACACTCAAAGTCAAATGTTCTGTGTAATCCATTTCTTCCTCCATACTTGATAGAAAACGTATTTGTTATACATTCATTTTACGCTGTTTGTAACTGTTGCCCCATGTAAGAAGATGTTGTTGTAATCTCTAACTTTTTCCTCCTGTCATACACCTTAATATTATTACATGACAGTATAACCTGCTATTTTACGGCTCATCTGAGTGACCTGCTGAGTCCTGAAGCTCCTGTTTGATGAGATGTTCCTCGACCAGACTCTCCTCAGACAAACCATCAGAGGAGAAGCAGCATCAGCATCAGGATGACCTGAGAGCTCCGTTACCAGCTGACACAGAAGAAGTATAGAAGAAACCCTTTACTCTGATGGAGGACGTCATCTGGACACTTTACATCCAAGTTTTGGCCTTGCTACTTTTGGCATTATGTGTACCCAATTTATATGTCAATGGCATTGTCTATGAATAAAGAGCTTTATCTTTAAGGAGGATTTTTGTCATGTTTACATTTAGAATGAATGATCTTGTAGTATTCAACCAGACCACAGCTCGCAAACCTCAGTTATCGCTGCAAGATTCAAGTCTGGAAAATGGGATTCTGCAACATCACGGCCTATTTGTAGTCTCTGATTTATTCAGAAGTTGGCTTTCCTGGATAGTTTGGAAGAAATCTGGTGGTTCCCAGAACTGCAGTCATCTTCCATCTTAAACACTGGAAGCAAAGACTGGCAGTGTATTTTAATAACCGTTTGACATGCACATGGTCCCAGAAGAGATGTGGCTTGAAAATGTAACGCAATACAATTACAGCAGTCTGATGCTTAGGGAAGTGTGACTTTCTTGAACAAGAATATAAATGCAGTCCATCCATCCTTCTACCATTGGATGCAGCTTTTTGGACGCTTGATGAAGAGAAAGAGAAAGAAGCAGATAGAAGACAGGAAACTGGACAGCAAGATAGCTGGTTAGGGCCAATATTGCTGAGTGAGACTGATCTCTTCATTCTCTTGGCTGGCAGTCAGTGCGTGTGCCCACTATAGGATCATGGTCAGGATGGCAGCATGGGCAGAGCTGGGCAGCGTTTGCCACCGTGCCAGGGACAGAGGGGCAAGCCTATTGAGAAGCAGTGTGATGGACACAATGGGTGCGACAGACTTGCTGCATCAACAGGCTTTTTGCTGCTGTGGCCAGAAATAAACCATAAATACCCCCACTGGCCTCCACCGACCGCTCGCCAGGCCTCCACACCAACACACACCCTCACACTGAGACAGACAGAAAAGAGAGAAAGAAAAGAGGAAGAAAGACGGAGTGTTGCTTGTACGTGGTGCAGTGAAGCACAAGCCATCCAGGTAAAAGAAAAAATGAAGATCATCCCTCTCTCGGGCCTTTCTCTTTTCTTCTCTGCCTGTCCCCTCTTCTATCTGCATCCAAATGCTTGCTTCTTAAGTAGCATTTTGTTTGTGCACTGTTATTGTGTTATTCTTACATATGCAACGGACACAATTAGGATTTGGATGAAGGATTTGGATGTGCAAAGATAGATTTGCGAACAAAATTATAACCAAGCAGTTCTGATTTTAAATAAGTTTGAAATCTTACCTATGACCATGTTTTAAAGTTTAATATTGTTTTGGTTTTTTTTGTGCAGGTAACACTATTTTCTTCTATAAATTCAAAAACCTAAGAGTAAAAATCGATCTAATGTCGACACTAACAATGTTATTGCTGTGCTTTGTAGAGGCAAAATGACAGACAAACAGGGAACCCCAGACCAGCTGCCTGCAGAGAAGGGACAAGGAGGGGCTGGAGCCACATATAAGGTACCTCATCGAACAACAATGTTGCTTTACACATTATGTACACAAATAAGTATATGTGTTAAACTTGAGAAAATGAGTCAGACATACCATGCATTTGGGGCTGATGTTGGAGATTACACATCATCTAACCCTCCACCTGTCTTGCAGTTGGCGGTTTTTGAGTTTGAGAACTTTCGTGGGAAGAAGGTGGAGTTGTCTGGTGAATGTAAAGATGTGATGGAGAAGATGCAGAGGGTTGGCTCGATCATCGTTGAGTCGGGACCGTGAGTAATCCAGTCTCCCTTAATCGACTCTCATCATTCTTACTGCATCTGCATCCTGTTTTCCAGCTGTTTTACTTGCATATGGTTAATGTGTGAATTTATATGTAATGCATTTTCTCCATACCGTCAGATGGGTGGGGTTTGAGCGTCCAGGTTTTGCAGGAGAGCAGTTTGTGCTGGAGAAAGGAGAGTTTCCTCGCTGGAGCACCTGGACCAACTGCCTGAGCAGCTACAGCATGAGCTCATTCAAGCCTCTGAAAGTGGTCAGTATTATCATTGTAATATTAGCAGATCCTGTCAAACATGATCAAACCTATTGTTTTTGTCTTTCAGGACAGTGCAGATCATAAGCTGCACCTGTTTGAGAATGCAGTCTTCGAAGGTAGAAAGATGGAGATTGTTGACGATGACGTCCCCAGTCTGTGGGCTTATGGTTTCCAGGACCGTGTGGCCAGTGCTAAGGCTATCAATGGAACGTAAGCTGTAACCTCCCTAGTGCTAAATGTTATTTATAGTAGATATAATTGTTTTGATTTTAAAGATATGTTACACCCTACTCTTTCTCCTCCCTCTGAAGGTGGGTGGGATACATGTATCCAGGCTACAGAGGGCGCCAGTATGTGTTTGAGCATGGAGATTTCAAGCACTGGAACGATTGGGGAGCCACTGCACCTCAGATCCAGTCCGTCCGACGTGTGCGGGACATGCAGTGGCACAAGAGAGGGTGCTATATTGCCCCTGCCCCTGCCCCTACACCTCCCAATCCCACCCCCAACCCCAAACCCACCCCCACCCCTAACCCTAACCCCAATCCAAACCCCAATCCCAACCCAACTCCCAATCCTAACCCTGCTCCCAACCCCAAATCCCAGACTCAACCCCAACCTTAACACCAGCACCTCCTACACCACTGGGGGCAGGCTAAAGGCAGCTGGCCGGTCCCCAGTCTCTCCACTACGGCCCCTGTTAGTCAAGAGAATATCTCACCATGCAATTTTGGAAAAACTGTAACTGACAATAATGAAACATGTAAATCTGTTGGAAATAAAAGTTTGGCCTTGATTTTGGTTATCTGCAAATTATTGTGTGTTATTTATTAAGCATAAATGAATACTAGTGATGTGTTTTATTCAGAGTTTTGTAAGGATTGCATGTCTATGAGGCTAATAAGGAGCAACAATAGAGAAACAGTATTCAAAAGATTCTGGTAATTATGGTATGCTTAAAGGGGCACTTTTATACACATAAAGGTCAGCTTGGGGACAGTACAAAAATTATCGGTGCAAAGTCATGTGGCCAGGCGTGTTGAAGATGCATCAAGGGGGTTGCAGGATTGCAGCACATTAGAAAATGATCATGACATTTTGCAGAATGTTATAAAATATCCACCTGTAAAGCAGGAGGGCGCTAGGCTATAGGCCAATATACTGATCGTCTTCAACCTTTATTACAACTCAACTTTATTTGACATCAGTGAAGTTTTCTGTTCACCGTAGCTTGCTGATCCAGAAGCCTTGAGGCAGATTGCAGACAGGTGGGGGTGTATCTTTTTTTTCCCTCTTTTTTCCACAAGTCTGTTAAATCCCATCTATCGTTATAAAAGGTGGAATGGTTTTATATTGATGTTATTGTTTGTGATGCATGCAGGTGTGAATGATAATTATGCCAATAGGTTAATTTTGACATTACTAAATGTAAAATACCTCTTTAAAATGAGTGACATGTGTCCCAACAAATGGACCTGTTAGATCTGCAGTAACTGCATTTGTCAAATGATAAATCTTCTTAATCAACTATATTATTACTCTTCAATTGTACTGTTATATTATGTAACATTTTCCGTTAACGTACTTATCAAATAAATAATAAAAAAAACCCTCTTTATTTATTCATGTGTCTTTCTTTGTTGCGTTGAACAGCAGGGACAGGGCTGAAACATCAGTCATTGGTTAAAGCAACAGCTGGACCCGCCCACATAATTCCAGTGATCCAATCACACGTCTCCTTCATTCAGCAGGCTCGCGAGGTGGGCGGCGAACGCGCAAAATTTGAAAGTTGACCGGAACCAACGTTGATAGAGAGGAAAACAGTGCGCTCCTTAGCATGAAAATGTTTCAGTGTATATTAAAGACTAAATTATAATTATCTGCATGACAGTCTGGTGAGTAATCTCATACCGTACAGTTTGGTCTCTGTAAATGTAACTTAACGACAAGTATACGTGTCGCGTCAACGTCCATGTTTGTTAGCGAAGTTAGCAAACGCTAGCCAACGTTAACTTAGCATGCTAAAGGGACCCGTTGTTGACGTTTGTTGACAGTTGTTTTCCTTGGTCTTTCTATAACATAATTTTACCGTCGTCGAAACTTTCAATCAGTTGAAGCGTTACACTTAAGTACATATTTAATTTAACTTCGCCCTACTTTGTGTCATTCACTCAGGTTATCTGTTGTTAATAAGCCATGTTGAAGTTCAAATACGTGAGTCAGGGAAGCCTGAAAACGATGCCGTCCTCTGCCGACCCCATCACCATCCGCAGCTCGAGACTCAACCAAGTGTTTCAGGCAAGTATATCGTAGATGTCCTGATGCCATTAGCCATTAACTGTACATATGCAAACACTTTGTACAGTTTTAAACCAGCTGCAGTAACCGTCAGTAACTTACTTCCTTTTCCTGTGTTTATGTATTGTCCGCAGGGCCGAGTCAGCCTGTGTGGGCAGCTGGGAGGATGCACTTTAGGTAGGGAAGAGCTCCTGGAGGCTCTGCTGCTACTGTACCAAGAGTGCATCTCGCCAGAGCTTATGAAGATACATCATGTGGCAAACTTTGTCAATAAGTGTAAGCATACATTTTACACATGTGTACAGAAGTTGTTTTTCTGCCAATCCAGTATTTTCTAATCACATTAGTTGATACAGTCTGCATTTAGTTGATGTAGTTGGTTCAGCTTTTATGTCATTCCTATTTCTGTTTTTTGAGCTGTAGTTCTGCTGTTGTTGTTTTTGAATACAATAATAGTTTTTCGGGCTGAACGATTTGGAAAAAATGTGTAACTGCAGTTATTTTTGACTGATATTGATATATAGGGAGTGATCAATTTTGCATCATTATTCTCACTTCCACTAAAAAATATATTACAATGATCATGGTGTGATATTTGCGAGAATCTGTACCAAACTGATTTTTTCTTAAGTCTGTAGAATACTATACAATAAGCAGATATAGACCATTAAAAAAAAAATTGGTTTGTTGTTTTCAATAACAGGCAAATAGAATTAATTTAATACCAATAGTTTGTGTAGTTAACTGTGTATCTCAATAGAGTAAGTTTTTTTATTCGTGGTATGTTTACAATTTTACATCCTAAAAAAAAATGTTTCAATTAATTTCTCGAAAAATGAATGAAAAGCCTCTGTGTGTTTGTGAACAGTTTCTGAAGTGGTCTCCGAGCTGCGGGCCATGCAGCCTGGTCCTTCTGACTTTGAACTGTGTGCCGTGGTGGGTCGTGGTTACTTTGCCGAAGTCCAAGTAGTCCGGGAGAAGGCAACTGGGGATGTCTGTGCACTGAAAGTCATGGACAAGACAGTTTTACGCACTCAAGAAAATGTAAGTAACTACTGTAACAGAGTAGTAGAGTAGACTAGTAAGTAAAGTAGAGCAATTTTAGAAAGTTGTTTTTAATTTTTTCACATTAATCATTTGGCTTTACCACATTATAAGCCTTTTATACGGAAGACATTTTTACGGATGCCAATATCATGGCTTACTGGGACACGTAGCTATTGTTAATGTTGTTACTAGCACCTGTGCTTTTCCTGCTGTGAGTAGTCAAACTCTTTGCTGTGAGGAAGCCCTATTTTATCTGAGCATTTCTTTCAATCAGTATGAGCAGCTAAAGCCAAACTCAGTTGCTGCGAGAGTTATGATTAAGGGATTCTAAAGGTTCATTAATGACTTTAGACACATTTCATATCACCATGACATAGGTATTCAAGTGAACTAAATATTTTTAATAATATCATCGCCACTAACACATTTTGACCCCAAAAAAAGTTGTTTATAACCTAATAAACATGAAGAGTAAGAAAAAAATGTACGCAAATGTTTTTCATTGTTCCACTGTCCTCTATGCAATCATTGTACTGTGTAGTTGTTCCAAAATTGCAGTCTGAAAAAGGCCCACTGGAGGGTATTGTAGGGTTGGATACAACATAACAAAATTTGGGTACATTTTTTCACAGCTGTGCTCTCTGGCATGTGAGTAATAGAATAGATCTGAGTCAGAATAGTACATGAGTGCTGACAGGAAGGGATCTGAAGTGAGCAATACAATGAACAACTTGTATGAACAAGAAATGTTTTGTTCGTGCCACCTGTGCCTACTTTGCATAATATTTAACAAAACGACATCCTACTTATAAAACAAGCAATATGAACTGAAGTTAGGAAAGGAGTGCATGAATTCTAAGTGTCGAAGTGTTTGGTATGTGCATAAGGGTCCCCTACAGTTGAATAAAATAAAAATAAAACATTTAAACCCTATTGAAGCCTTAAAGATGATAGCTTCTCAGTGTTTTAGACAGAAAACTACTCACAATAATAATTTGTGCAGCACTGTTGCATTATTTAAATGTATATATGCTGATGCCTTTTTAATTTGTCTCAGGTGGTTTTTCATGAGGAGGAGCGAAGGATCTTGGCTCTGAACAGTAGTCCCTGGATCCCGCAGCTTCTCTACGCCTTCCAGGATAAAGAACGTGTCTACCTGGTGAGACTGCAGGTTTTTTTCTGATCTTCAAGATAGACTGAAATGACTGTTTTACATAAATTTGTCCTTGTCAGAAGAATGCTTTAAGGGTCTTTTGCAAAACTGCCATAGACCAAAGGGGAGTAATTGGGTAATAAACATGCCAAGCAAATGGCACACACTATGCAGTGCTGGGTGGGTGTGTTGTACATTTTAATACCCAGGGTCATACTCATTACAGGCACTGGGTATTATGTTGTAGTGCAGGTCTGAAGGGAACTTCAGTTAGTAACTGAAGAATACTAACTGGAAAAAAACGTGATACCACTGCCAGCTCAGCCATTGTTTACATGATGTTTGTGTTTTCTGAATAAAGTCATTCAATTTACACACAATATTATAGCACCAACCATGTCATGTTAAAAGTGATTATAGTAGAAGATTTAATTAATATCCATGATCTTATTTTCTAGGTGTGGTCTCTACACAGAGAGTAACATATGAGTTGTGTTCAATGTCAGCCTTTGAATAAGTTGTCACATTTTGAGCGAACATATTCGCTCAAAATCTTTAATCACATTTATTTTACTGAGCTGAAACCTGTGTAGCAGCAGTGTCATAGTACAATCCTCCTGGTGCTGACTGTTAAATAAATGTTAATTGGTATTCCATTAATATTGATTGGTAGTTACTTGTGTTAAAGTTATACTCCTTAGCCTTAATGCGGTTTTAAGATAAGATAGAACTTTAATTATCCCAAGGGAAATTGTTTTCATAGTCTACATATGTTTGATATATTCTTGTATCAAATATCCTTGTTTGCCATCAAAATCACAGTTGTAAAGTAGAAGCAGGGGAAATGGCTGATATCCTTCAAAAGTGAAAGAAATCCACCTTTCAACCACTCAAAAACTACCCACTGGGCCCAGCTATTGTTGTTCAAAAATAGCTCCAATGTATATACTGTATATACGTCACCTGCTTCTACAATGTCTTGTCTTCTATTCCTTTACGGGTTTCGTGTGCAGAGTACAAGATAGCTTCTTTTTATGTAAGGCTGTGTACAGGCAAACTATATTGGAACGTGTCATTTTTTTCCTTTTTTTTTGTCACAGCTGTGGTTTCCAGAACGTGACTAATAAAACAGCTCAGATCAGTCAGAATAGTGCATGAGCTGCTACAGGAAGGGAGCTGAAGTGAGCTCTGAAAGGAACAACTTGTATGTAGAAGAAATGCTTTGAAGCAGGCGGGAAATTAGCCTCGTTCAATAGTGGGAAAAAACAAACATGTTCCAGCAACTTTTCCAACAAAGTTTTGTTGTGTTGTCATGTTGGCCTGCAGGCTAGCTATCGGTACAGTCAAGAGTCACCGGGGTTTTGTTCAGATTAACAACATTATTCAATGCTGGCAACTCTACTGGACAGGACCTCTGAGGTGCTGCAGTCTTTTGTCCTAGCTGTTGTTGCTCAAAATTGGGATTTAGTAACCACAATCATAATGTCACATTCCAGGAACTGCGAAAAAAGTGAGAAAAATACGATAATCAAGCGGAGCTGTTTCCCCAAGCTTCCTGTGTTTCACTTACTGTATAGGTAAAAACCCTGTGGATCTACAGTATCTACTTAATGTGGATATATAGATAAAATACATGATCTTCTCCCTTGACTCTGGTTAAGGAGGAAACCAGGCATATTTCCCAAAATGTTAATGTCCCTCTAATTGTCTAATGTTTAGCCCTGAAGCTCAGAGAGCACGTCTGGTGTAAGCGTCGTGACGGCTGTTAACCTCGCACAGAATCTATATTTTCTCTGATGATCTGTTCGACTGGCTTATGGTGCAGGAAAAAAGCCTTTCCTGCCTCGCCAAGCCTCACACTGTATACTGCCCTTTGTTTTGTTTTCACTCGCCCTTTCTTTATACCTTCCTTCATGCCCCCTTCATGTCTCCTTTCTTTCTCCTCCCCTCTTTTCACTCCCCCTCTGTCTCACCCTGCTCCCTAACTGAGCATGGAGGAAAATACAAAGCATCCATCTTTATCCGTGTGTCAGAGAGGCACCCAGTCTCACTGTTGCTAGGTAACACTGGAGAATGCTGCCGTTCATTCAGACTCGCCGACCATTCATGCACCAGGAGCTCTCGCCTGTTGTGGCTGTATGGCTGCCACCATATAGCTCAAATCAGCCTGACCAGTGCCTTTTCATCTCAAGATGCAGACAGCAGAACAGAGAACTTGAGTCAAACATGACGAAGGTTGATTTGTGTTTTCAAACTTTGAAGATGCCTAATGAGTTTTTTTCTTCTTCTTGTGGCATGTTGCTTTGACTGTAAACATGTCTTGTTTTAGCCTGTGATCACAGACACACAAGGATGTTGCAGTTGTTCATGTAATTTTAGCTCCCAAAGACCAATCATTTGACTGCATAGCTCAGATAAATCTGCAATCTTTAGTATTCGGTGTTATGTAACTGAATCTATAATGAGGAGAACTACCCTGTAAGCTTAAACTGATAGAGCTTTGATGTGAGCGCAAACACATGTGGTCTACACTTGTTGCTTTGTTTTTCTATCTAAATATAGACCTATTTATAAGCATTTATAAATGTTTCAACAGTGTGTAATACCCGTTAAATTTTTTATCTCAATCAAACAGACATTCATTCAAATTGCAAGTGCCGGCCATAGTTCTATACTGCCAGTTTCTGACTCCATACAAATGTGTCTTCAGGCGATGGAGTACTTGCCAGGCGGTGACCTGATGTCCCTGCTAAACAGATACGAGGAGCAGTTTGATGAGACCATGGCTCAGTTCTATTTGGCTGAGCTGGTAGAAGCCATTCATGCTGTCCACCAGCTGGGCTATGTACACAGGTAAGACACCAGCAACCTCAAAGTTGACGTTACAAGGCTTTGAGGAACAACATAATTAAGGAAATGGGGCCAGAGCCTCAGAGTTGTTTCTTGTACTCTTATATCCTCGCTAAATGTCATTCTTTGTTTGCCTTTTGTTTTCTCTGGAAGGCCAAATGCACATAATTCAGGCAAGCATTAACTGGACATGAGAAATGTAATTTAACCTGAAGCACTCAGTATGATGTTATGTAATACAAAAAACATTGCTGGAGTTTACAATTGTATTCCATTATCATCAGAGCGGTAGACATATTACAGTACTCAGGCAACAAACAGCTCTGTAAAAGCAGTATCAAATCCCTTCTAAACTATCCACTTGGCAGAGATGTCAAACCAGAGAACGTTCTCATCGATCGGACTGGTCACATTAAGCTGGCAGACTTTGGATCAGCTGCCAGGCTCACTGCTAACAAAACCGTAAGTAGATTACAGAGTTTGCTCGATGTATTGACTTCAGCGTGCTTTTTATTTGGACAATATATATATATATACTGTATATATTTTTTTTTTACATTATTACAAGTAAAAAAAAAAAAAATGCATCATTGAATCCACAGGAGGGAGAAGTACAGAGTAAAGTACAAAAGACTAAATAATGAAAACAAACCACCCATAAACACAGAACACCAGCTCAGATTCATACGCTCAACACCAGAGTGATGACAATGATAATAATAATTAAGAAAATCCCTGCAGCATGATGGCAGAAACACCAGATTCTACATATTTCAAGAATGGATCTGGTCTGTTTTTGAATGCAATATACATGTCACGTATTCTAAAGGCACTAAATCAAACAGCACTCTCTGCCAGCCTTTAACAGTTGATACTTTGTCATTAACCCACTGCAATAAAATGTTTATAATCGCAGCAGAAGTAAGAATACAGTACAATCTGTTGTTTTTTGACTTCAGTGTGCTTGACATCATCATGTTTTATTAATCCGTTTCCAGGTTGAAGCTCGCACAGTACCCGTTGGTACCCAGGACTTCCTCTCCCCAGAGGTCCTGGCAGCCATGAATGGGGGCTCTCACAGCACCTACGGGGTTGAGTGTGACTGGTGGTCCCTCGGGGTCATAGCGTATGAGATGATCTATGCCAGGTCGCCTTTTTCTGGTGGCTCTTCCACCAAGACAATCCAAAACATCCTCAACTATCAGGTACATCAACTGTCATCTTGTCTGTTATTTACCATTCCCAGTGTACTCAATGAAAATATTGCAGTCTGATTCACCTGAAGTAAAAACTGCATCATGTAATAAATCCTTGTCCATGTTGTTTGCCCCCAGCATTGCCTTAAGTTTCCAGATGAGCCTCGGGCCAGTAAGCAGTTTGTAGACCTGCTGCAGAGCTTGCTGTGTGGAGCCAAAGAGCGACTGGGTTTCCAGGGACTCCGCTGTCACTCTTTCTTCTCCAGTGTAGACTGGAACCACTTAAGACAAGGTGAGGAGATTCCTCTCCCTTGAGACTCTGTTCTTTTGTCTTTCCTGTGAAAATGCTCAATTTAGCTTGAAATGACTCAGTGTCGCTATAATCACATTACTGGAGAGATGATCTACGACTAGTTGTCAAATATTAATGTTGTTTATAATATACATAAGTGTACTGTGTGCGTGGGGTGGCACATAGACAACAAACAGCAATAGCGTTGCCAGTGGTCTTGTCGGTAGTAAAATAATGAGATTCTGTGTGCCATTGGCAGTAGGCCAGCTCTTTCCTGAGGAGAATACGGAGAGAGGCAGAGACAAGAAGCAAGGCAGACAGAGTAAAGATCTGCAACTCATCTGCTTCTAAACAGACGCAGCACAAATCTTTTACGCTAGCGACACACCAGACACGCTCTCTGTGGCATAAATGCGTTCGCTGTTTGTTGGACGTCATTGTTGCCATCAAATCTGCACCAAATGACAAAGAGTTTGACATTTTCACCTGACCAGTTGTGGGAAAACACACCCATAACATTCACATTAATGACCACTTTCAGTGAGGCATGGTCACATTAAAGAACCGCAGCTCCACAGAGATTCTTTAATTCACACGTGTAGCTGCATGGGTAATAAGTGTTTATTTTTCTGTGCAGAACACCTCATGTCTTCAGATGAATAAACCCTTTTTGTGATTGCGAAGCGATTATCAAACATTGCTATGCCGATCTTTCCTCTGAGCTGTTTTCCAGCTATACTATTCCTATCAACGCTGAATATTAATGAATCTCGTTGTTTGTTCAAAATCCTCATGGTTATCGGCAGACTATGATGCATTGTTTTGAACGCAGGAGATTTTTGTGCATATGTGTGTGTGTTGAAGAGCAGATTTATTGATTTCTTCATTTTAATTGTATTAATTTATTGTCTTGAAGTTATAAATATCAAATACAATATATAAAAAAGAGAATTGGATACATAAATGTATTTCTTTTTTTTTTTTTAAATAGACTTAGTTTATTGATAATTGGACACAGACAGAGCTTTATGCTTCAGCTTTGGCTCCAGCTGATTAGCTTGCTCTGCTGCAGTGAGGGAGAGCGAGTGAGCATGTGTGTATGAGAGAGACAGAGCAGGAGGGAGGGAGGGACAGAGAGGCAGCATGTGCAGCAACGCGCGACTTACCGCACTCTAGGCTCCCACAGCTCTGCTCCGTTCCTCCTCCCTTCCTTTCTCTTCCCTTTCTCCTTGTTGTGTTTTTTTTATTTTGTAATTGTTTTTTGTTTTTTTACTACTTCATTCGTCGCTGCTTCCTTTTTTCCTTGCCCTCTCTTACTCCATCCTTTCTCCTGCAGTTCTCCCGCCTTTCGTTCCTGCGTTGCACTCTGAAGATGACACCTCTAATTTTGAGGAGCCGGAGCAGGCAGCCCCCCGGCCATCCTCAGCAGCCCAGCGAGGAGCTCTGCCAGCGGGCTTCCAGGGCCAGGATCTGCCCTTTCTAGGCTGGTTCTTCAGCAGAGCGTTGACAACATTGGCCAAAACTGAGTAAGTGCTACCTGTTTACAAGGCATTGTTTGGCTTATTTTTCAAAGACGACCCCTCTTTTTCCTGTAGTCAACGCAGAGACCTCCTGCCTACACCTCTCTAACACACCTTTGTTGGTTAAAGTACCCACGCTACCTTTGGCTGCTGCGCTGCCATTAGATTCCTCATTACCACGGCAACAAATTCCCAATAGCCTTGTGTCAGGTCACCTAGTGTGGTGCCCTGGGCAGTTGGTGTTGTGTCCCTGTCATTAGTATTGTGCCCGTTGGGGCCAAAATGGGTTTGGCCATATGCTGTGTCAGACCAGGACCGAGGGAGGGGAGGGTTCCCCCCTTTTCTCCGCTGCTCTCCTCCTCTGAGCCCTGTTTTTGTGCTTTGGGTCACACGTAGTTGTTCCAATTCATAGATATATCAAATGAAAAGACCAGAGGATGTGAGCTGGCGTTATCTCGCCATCGGCGCTGATTGGTATGCGGCTGAGTGTGTCAATGAGGTTTGCTGAGAGGTGGAACCCCAGACATCGGCACACTCCCACCCTCGCTGCTGTTATTGAGCTTTCTCTGTTACTGTGCAGCATAATGGGCTCCTGACTTTTACAGCATGGGTTTTGGGACTGTAATTATCCCTAATGGTGTTTGGCTTCTTAACCTCTGATAGTAATGCAAGAGGGTGGGTTTCATTTCTGTAGCCCCCATGGCAGTGCTCTAGTAGGTTAATGGTCCTGGAGACTGCGGATCATGTCAACAGCAGCAACAGAAAGGGAAGAAAAAGCATGAGCAGATTAGACAAGGAAAAGGATGAGAGCTCAGATTGGGGGAGAGAATCTATTTCTATGGTTACTACCGTGATGTTTTTTTTTTTTTTTCCCCAGTCCCCACCCCCATCTTTACCCGTCTCATCTCCTCCTCTTATTTTCTCCCTCTTCTAATGTCTCTGTCCCTTGCTGTTACACCATCAGTCATCTGTTCATGGTTTTTAACTGGAGCCAGTCGTTTTCTTTGCTGCATTTGATTAAGAGGAGCTCAGAGAATGTGTCAAATTTGTGTGTGGGTGCATGCATATGCGTGTACACATTCTTCATTACAATGCCAAAAAGGAAAGAGAAATGAACCCAGAGCCAGGCATAATGAAATGCTAATCATGCATTTTAGGAGTTCCTGCTATTCTTTTTTTCTTTTTTTTCTTTTTTTTTTTCATTCTGTGTGGACTTGTCTGTCTGACTCCTCATTAGTAAAACTCAACAACAAAATCCCTTTAACAGCTTGCCTCAAATGTATAAGAAGCTATCTAGGGTGTAGTGTGGCTTGAATGAAGGCTCATAAACACTCTGCCTTTTTGCTTCCTCAAAATTCTTCAAAAATCTGCCTTTTTTGAGGTAATATAGGACAATCTTGAGGTGTTTTGGAAAATGTACATATTACATTGTTGTATATGAGTATGAGTATATCTTTAGTTTTTTGTCGGATGATCAGTCTGTCTGGTCAGTCATCTAACACTGGTCAAGAGCAGGACATTTTGACAACTACTGACCAGATGGCCATGGTGTGGATATTCATAGTCTCCAGAGGATGATTCCTCATAATTTAAACGACAAACTGACTTATCATCAGGGTCATCGTCTGCTCAGAATTTCCCCTTCGTGTTATCTCAAAATCTAACAGCCTAATTTTCAAGAAATCTGCTGAGGACATTCATGGTCTTTGGAGGATGATTCCTTATGTTTTTAATGGCCCTCTGACCTGTCCTCTAGTGCCACCGACAGGCCAAAATCTACTAAATAAGAACTTGTTTTGAGAATTGCTGCGCCCATTTATGCTCCACAGCAGATTTTTTTGTTATCTGATGATCCACAGCCTTTCCTCTAGCGCCACCCACAGGACAACCTTTAAATCTTAAGCCCCACTAATGGAGAGACTTAGAAATGTATTTAAATTCTTATAATTTTTTTAAACGGTTCATTAGTCTCTTTATGCTATTTAGATTAAAATTGAACCATTTGGTTCTTTACTACATACAATTTGCACACATTTTTAGAGTAAAATGTCAGCAAACAGGATTTAGCACACCAAAAAGCCTAATTAATAAGGAGGCAGAGATGCAAGAACATGTTACAGTCGCCTGTAACATCTAAGATGTCCTATTATGAGAGGTAATTTTGGACTAAAACAAGCTTGAACAAAAAGTAAAAAACAATTTTTACCCATTGTTTGAAGGAAAAATGTGTCACCTTTTATGTGGCTCTCCAATCAGTGTTGATGGTAAATGTAGTCAATTGAAGCAATAAATTCCTCAATGCGTGCTGTATTGACCAAGAAAGCTGAGTTCTCCTGCTCGCGGGGCCGTGTCGGCATTGCCTACGTGTACCAGGATGCATTGTGAACAAGCTTCTGACGCCCGTAGGGTCCCTGCAAGCCATATGTTATTGCACAACTGCTGCATTTCTTTTCGTATACTCTGGCTGAAATAAATACGGCTGAATATCCGAGTGAGCTAAAACACCGTAAAATGTATCCATGTCCATAACATCCTCTGCACTCATATTTTGGGATGCCATTTTCGCTGTTTGAAATGTAGCTAGTTTTGCAATAGAAGCAAACTGAACAAGGAAGTAATGTTTTTGAGAGGCTTCTATAGCATGCCCGCCCCCTGGCTTCCCAGAGACTAGAAATCCACGCTGAAATAGCAGCCTGTAGTTCTTCCTTGCATCCAACTACGTCACTGTCCTGTCAAGTGACGCCGCAGGATGCTAAAAGAACAACAGATTTTGCAGCTACGAACTGAGCTTTCTCTGTCAATAGAGCACGCACTGAGGAATTTATTGCTTCAATCGGCTACATTTACAATACAACACTGATTAGTCATCCACATACAAGGTGGCAAATTTTCCATTTTTAAGTGTACTAATCAACTGCATTTGTTCTACTGTGGTCCACATGTTTGCATGTGTTTACAGTATGACTTGAGCTGTTTAATTGGTGATTGTTTTCCTCAACATTGTTTTTTGTGTTTTTTATTAGTTTAGTTAAAGCACCAGATTTAAGTAACGGTGGTAATTTACTACTTTCTACAGAAATGACTGAAGGTTTCATGAAAAATCCCCTCCCTTTGCAACCCTGTTTATGTAGGATTATCATGCGTGTTTGTTGGCATTTCATTCTGCATATGCATTGCTTTGTGAATATACAGTATATTATAATATTGTTGTTTACCTGATCAGTGCTGCAACGCCTTTAACTTGCATACTTTCCCTGAGTCCCTGTGTCTCTTTGATTCTCTTCAATAATGCAGTCTGCTCTGGCTACTCATTTATTTTCCCTCCACAGTACAGGGACATGACAACTACCGTATTCCTCAGCTAAAAAAAGAGTGGTCTGGCATTTGCTCTCTTATAAAAACATTTATTTCCTATGTTGCTTCCACAATATTTAGAACAGTAGAAATATTACCCATGCTTGCTTCAAAACATTATGGATATTCTTTTCCATTTTCAATTCAAAGCATACATAACAAGAAGCGGAAGAAGGTGAAGTAGAAATCAATCCATCCTCCATACCCACTTAGAGTTAAAATTCATCATGCCTTAAACGGTTTTATGAGGGAACAGATAAAAAAAAAAAAAAAAAAAAAAAAAAAGCAACTCAATGCAGAAATCCCCCAGCTGAGGACATTTAAATTGTCATATTATCTGTACAGTAGCCCCCCAAAACGATGCAACTAAGCACTGGAGAACTTTATGAATTTTGATGTCTAACATCAATTTTTAATTTGCAACAGATTCATCTTGCTGGAACGCCGCCTCATTTAATCTATATTCCTGTGAAACAGACTGGTTGGGGTATTGCTGTTTTTGTCAGAGATGTGAGCCAAATGTGTGTGTGTGTGTGTGTGTGTGTGTGTGTGTGTGTGTGTGTGT
>CALSCE010010661.1:10702911-10748272 GCA_943593645.1 Bovichtus variegatus
GTGTGTGTGTGTGTGTGTGTGTGTGTGTGTGTATATATGTACTGTATATGTGCACTGTATATGTGCGTGTGTGTTTCAGGGGAATGATTCTCGATGCAGAGAGGCGAATGGAGCAGTGCTTGCTTCGTGATTATTTTTAACGCTGTGACTCAGTCTGAGTCAACTTTATTAAAGATCCCCCTGCTGTATTTCTGAACTCATTCATACAGACCCATTCATTTATTTAGAGGACTTCTATTCAGAGTAGATTTTTCCATTTTTCTCTGGGCAAGAGAAGGGTGAAAATTGACTCTGTGCTCTAAATTATTCCCAAAGAATGAAAACAAAATAGGACATCATCTTACATAAACAAGAAAAATGAGTGCATTGGACTCTCTACAGAGCTCACTGCGGACCAACCCCAAGCAGAAGCATAGCACACATTCTCCTTTCACATTATTTTGTCAGGCAAAAAGCAAATATTCCCAGGTCTACTACACGATGCTTTGTTCATGTAGTCTGTTTTGTCGTGAATGAACCACAGTGAATAGAATATACTCGGCTCTTTCTCACTTCAGAAATGCTCTGTTGAATGTTATCTTCCTAATTGTTGTCAGTAGCCTTATTGTTATGACTAGATATTATTAATTTTCTCATAAAGGAAACTGTAGTCAATTTTTATGCGTTCAGTGTCTTTTACTTATTTATGATGTGTGGGTGTTGTGTCTGCGTTGCAGCCAGCTAATTTAAGATACGATACAGGCTTTGCTGTAACATGATGTGGCGCTAAGTCATGAGACTTTCAGATATCCTCTTTTTGGTTGGCTGAATTTTTTTATATTATGAATATTCTAGGGCTATAAATCACCATATACTGTATTAAATTGATTATTTTAGCAACGATGCGATATTTGCTGATATCACAAAGTCTGCCATGATACTATTCCGATACGTTTCAATTCAGGGGCTTGCGACCGATACAAGACGATATCAAATGCCCATTTAACACCATTGGTTACATTTATATCATCTCACAAAAAGCAACTAAAACATGATTTAGACAATTTTATTACTGGGCTCTTTCAGGCATTTAAATGGGAAACAATATTCTTTTTCTTCAATAGAAGGAAATAGAATAGACCTCATGTTGTTCACTATAAAGTGCCACTTTTCTCATGTTTAGGCACTGTTTGAATGTTTATGGAGGAGATGCGCTTGGATGGAAACGGTAACGCATGCGTGCCATGGGAATTTTAAAATAAGGGCGTATCTTAAAGATGACGATATGTATCGATGTTTTTACTTTGCATCAATGATATAGGATCATTGATCATTGAATCAATCTATATCAATATATGGTTCCGCCCCTACTCTATCTCCTTATTTTGAAAATTGCATTTGTGTATGCTTATATAATCGTAATTTGGTAGAACACCTCTCTAGATGGTCTAAGAATAGCAAAATGTTCTGCAAAGGAATCAATTAAGTGGCACACTGGTAATACACACAACAGGTGCACAGTGTTTATGTTGAGGTTGGTCATGTTTTAAGTGCTACGCAGATGAGGCTGGAAGTATTTGTATTTGGCTTGAACATTATTAAACATCTACATATGTTGTTGTCCTCAGGTCAGTGTCTGCAGGCCTCAACTCTCCTGCTAAGACCAACTCTATGGAAAAGAAACTGCATCTTAAAAGCAGAGAATTACAAGAAACCCAAGACAAATGTCACAAGGTGAGGGTGTACTCGAAGCCATTTATTTCTCTTTTATTCATGTTTCAGTATTTTGTCGCAAGCCTTTAAGACAAACAAGTCATTCTTATTTTCAAATGCAAGAGCAGCTCCATCAAGCAAACATAGATGACTACAGTGAGACCACTGTTGGCTGACTGGAAACTGTGAAATTGCATTTTTGTATTTTCCATATTGTAGGACTTTGTTTTTTGGGCAAAAAAATTAATAAATTAGATTATGGGTTTTTATTACCAGACGTCCCATGTTTATTCTGGCTAACTGGCTGAACACAGATCAACAGGCTTCTGGTGCTGCTGTAACGAGCCAAGTTAAACATGTTGAGTGTACAACATTACATCAACATTTTTTGAAGCATTCTGGGTTGGGTGATGAGCGAAATATTTCAGCTGTCATGAGAACCTATGGCTGATGGACCATTCTGCATTTCTGCCGCATCTAAGCCATCACATGTAACAATTAACCTTTTAAAAATCGCTGTAAGTTGTCGACCTTTAGTAAAGTTGCAATGAAACTGCTAATTATGCTCTTCTCCGGTGGATTCAGATGGAGCAGGAGATCTCCAGGTTCCAGCGTAAAATGACTGACCTGGAGTCAGTGCTCCAGCAGAAGGATGTGGAGCTGAAGGCATCCGAGACTCAGAGGAACATTCTAGAGCAAGACCTCGCCACCTACATTACTGAGTGCAGTGTGAGTCATAATAACAACTGTGTCTGTGTGTGTAGAATTTAAATAAATGTTTAAATATGCATAAGTTGTGTGTCCCTGTCCCCGGCTCCTCAAAAAAAATCGGTATTGATTTGAACGAACAGTAGCCTTGAGTTTGTGCGCGCACATATGTGTTTGCAGAGCCTAAAGCGAAGCTTGGAGGAGGCACGTGTGGAGGTCTCCAGAGAGGATGACAAGGCCATGCAGCTGCTGCACGACATCCGCGAACAGAGCAACAAGCTGCAGGAAATTAAAGAGCAAGTATGTAAATCTTCTCATTCAAACGGTCCTCTGTTTCCTCCCTCTCATCACGATAATGATGTGGTGCATCTGGAGACACTTCAAGGTATTTTATACAAACAAAAAAACAAGTGTAGCGAAAGGGAAAAAATTGCTTAAATACTTCATCCACAAATCCTTTGTCTTATTTGAGGAGGTTCTTCTACTTTCCACCACACGTGTCGTCTTCACACTGCCATAGCTGATAAAGGAGTAACTGAAGCAGATTATACTCTTCTCAGTGCGTCCCTGTTACACAGGCAGGGCTTCCCCTCTGAGGACTCCCTTGTCCTCAGCGCTCATAAAGGTCACCCCTGCAGAACTGCAGATGGTATGGCTGCAAGGTACAAAAGTGCAGGAGACTTTGATCATTACTCAAGAGATTTGCCCAGCCTCTTCCCAGGGGAATGACGCAAAGTATTTACAATTTTTCAATCAACATTTATGATTCAAATCACAAATTAAAGTTAAATTTGGAAATATTTTTTACAGACAAAAACACTCTGTGGCATAGATGAAATCTGGTTTTTGTTTCCATTTGTCCATCGGATGAAAATCTCGGTGCACATTAAGTAACAAATCAAAAGGTGAAGAGTTAACCAACATCAGTTGCCAACTGCAAATGTGGTAATCCTTGAGTTGTTATCTTTTGACGCTTTCGGTGATAAATGGTCATTGCTGTAGTGCACTGCAGTTTCTATAGATCACTGCACAACAAAACCGTGTCAGCAGATCTGTGAAGTATATATTTGTCTGTGTAGCATTGGCATCAATTGTTGCCCTTACTAAGAGCTCAGCTCCTCTGTTCAGGCTGTTCCAAACAAACTCCTGCTGCTCTTCTATCTTGTCAAAACGTACACATAAAAATCGGCTGGTTGCTTTTTCCTTTCCAGGAGAAGCTCAAATAGAACAGTATATTTATTGAAGGAAAACACACTGCATGCACCAGCTCCATGTTGGTATACTGCTGTTTTAAATTACTTTCATGACACAATAAATATTTGAAAATGAAGGATTTGTATAATCTTATTTTCTCACGCCATCATAAAATATAATAAAACTAAGCAGTTGTCCTTTTGTTGAGAAATAAAAATCTGTTTAAAAAAGAAAAGAAAAATCCTCACTTAGATGACAACTGACTTGTCTCCAGCTTGCACCGAATGAGTGTGTTCACAGCCTGAAGTCCTTGGGCAGGTTTCAACATTTTAATTATAGGGGTGTCACAATTCAATCAGCAGTTCAGTTGAGTACACAACATTGTGTTATATAAGGGAGACACTGTGAGATGATCATAGTGGTGGTGAACTTGACCTCACATGTTCATGAATATTCAGTTAGTTTCTGGAGGGTAGGTCCCCCCCCCCCACACACACACACACACACACACACACACACACACACACACACACACACACACACATTGATGACCACTGTGTGCTGTCTGTGGACTCAGGAGTACCATGCCCAGCTGGAGGAGATGCAGGTCACTATCAGGCAGCTGGAGGAGGACCTGTCAGCTGCCCGACGCCGCAGTGACCTCTACGAATCTGAACTTCGAGACTCCAGGCAAACAAGTGAGGATCTCAAGAGGAAAGCTGTGGAATACCAGCAGAGAATCCAGAAGGTATGTTTGCACCAGACATGATTATAGCTAATGAAATGCAAATGTGCGTCAAGTAACAGGCAAATGATTCACCTTTTGTTCCTGAAACATAGTTTCTTGAACATAATTGAATAATATTGTTGGTTGTCGTACCAGTATAATCCTGGGACCACGGCGCACTAACATAACTCAAATCATTGTGAAATAAATCTAAAGTACACATTATTTAGTTTGTTTCTCAGACTGTATGGCTAGAACAGCTGCAACATTGTGTGATCTACAAACATAAAAAAAACACAGCTAGATAAAATGATAATGTATTCTATATGAAAATATAAATAAGGCCCACAACTGTGCATTATTATACTACACAATGTGGAAAATGTATAATAAAAGTTAAGCTTTTTATACAATACATGCATGCATGCATACATACATACATACATACATACACACATACATACACACATACATACATACATGTGTTTTGGTTTTACGTCACTCTTTAAGTCTTCCCCTTGTCTAGCCTAGACATATGTTACTGTCCTTTCCTCTTTGGGTTGTTTTGTAATGTCTGATAAAACTTGGTGCCTTCAATCAAGCATTGTTTAATAATAAATTACAGTCCACTTAGTCTGACAGACTAATTGACTTAATATGTTTTTGTGAAAGACATTACATTTGATGCTACATTATACTACTATTGTCCTTGTTGGGGCCTCAAAGTGACAGTTAAATATGAGATATGCAGATTTCAGCCTAAAAATAAAGACATATCTCTTTATGTGCAACTTATCAAAGCCAGTGATTTACAGATTCTCAACACTTAACTCTTAACATATTTGAAAAAAAATGCAGTTTGAAGTCATTGTGTACAGAAATGAACTGTGACTCAAGTGTGAGTTAACATTCACAGTAGAGCAAGCTGTAAGTTAAGATTCGACAGGCGTGTGGATAGAGGCCCAAGCGACCTCAGTTAAAATGGTTGGGCCACATGGTTCTGGAGACACCGGACTGTGAGGAGACCCCTGAGCAGACCCGGGGAACGCTGCTGGAGGGATTACATCTCACTCTTGGCCAAGAAGCTCTTGGGGATCCTTCAGGAGGAACTAGGGGAAGTTCATGTGAAAACTGCTGCCTGGGCTGCTGTACTTGCCCTTTTGCCACTGCAACCACTAGAAAGCGGATGCATTATTGTACATTATTGATCAGTCTCCACTATATGCCAATTATTTTTCAGGCTAAAGAGCAGGGCAAAGCCGATGTGGAGGAGCTTCTGTCCAAACTAGAGAAGGTAACAAATCAGGCATGTCAGATTGATCTTCATGCTTAGAGGTGTAGTTACTATAAAGTTTCTTTACCGAGTTCACTGTGCTTCGTTTTTTTCAGACCAATTCTGAGCAGCAGGTGAAAATTCAGGAGCTCCAGGACAAACTGTCCAAGGTAAATTTACTGTTGTCTTGGTTACTGTCTCATGTAATAAGAAAATATTTATTTAAATATAATCAATTTTTTATTTTGACTTGCAGTGAGAGTATTTGTTCTTTACAAAGTAAACAAATCCTTTTAAATTGTCGCTTCTTCTGATCCTTTGAAAAGCAGATCAATCCAGTATATATATTCCAATTTCTGCAGCCTGCGGTAGTTCTCCATTTATTCCCTAGAGTACTTCTTTCCAATGTCTCAGTGGGTAGGAATTGCTTAAGCATATCAAGAGGTTTGTCTTGGGATGCACTAACAGCCTCCGACCTCCTGACCTCCCCCAGGCAGTGAAAGCGAGCACAGAAGCCACTGAGCTGCTGCAGAATGTTCGACAGGCCAAAGAGCGGCTGGAACGAGACCTGGAGCGCCTACGAGGCAAAACCGACTCTAGTGACACGTTAAAACGCCGCCTGAGAGAGACAGAGGTACTAGAGTAAACCCACAATCCTGAGTCATGCAAATGTTTTAAATAATACTGGTTTGACTGTTAAACACTGTTTTCTGTTCACCGTAACACAAGTCACTCTTGAAAAAGGATCCGTGTGGTTAGCTTTATGTTTTTCTTTTTGGTGTGTAAGCAGGAGGGCAGGAAGACCCTGGAGAACCAGGTAAAGAGGCTGGAGATGGTTGAGCGGCGGGAGAATAAGCTGAAAGATGACATTCAGACCAAATCCCAGCAGATCCAGCAGATGGCTGAAAAGATCCTGGTGAGAGAACTACAGATAAAGCTTGCTAATACTCCGACCCATTCAACCCCTAATTCCACCCCCCCCTTTCATCCCGCTCTCTCCCAGTCTACTCCTCATCAGTTATCTTAGCACACACATGAACGCACTACACACATTTTTGTTTGAAGAGCTCTTTGCCAGCTGAGCCCTTAGAAGTGGACACTTGTCCACATACATAGATTTTTAACATACACACGATTTTACCGGTGTCAGCATGAGCAGGCACCGCTCTAGCCGACTTATGGATTTCCAGCTTTTCAATGCAAGTTTCTTCATTTCTTTTGATTTTAATGTATTTCATTGTAGAACTATTAGAATATCTTTCATTCTGTTTTGAATCGTGCCGTCATGTTTTTTGTAAATCCAGTGTTTAGGCTACATTAATCATCACTGTGATGATTGTTTGTGTGTTTTTACTGCATGATTAACATTAATGTGAGAAATGTGTGATGTATATTGGATTTATGGTTATCCTGTTGGATGTGTCCCGTAATATTTGTAATCCGTGTCAAAAATAATAGGGGGTGATTGTGTAATGTTTCCAAATTTCAAACATGTTGGGCAAAAATCACATTAAAATTTCCCTGTGAAAAAATATAAAATGTTCTACCCTGTTTGTAATGCTACTCCCTCCAGGAACTGGAGGAGAACCTCCGGGATGCTCAGTCGACAGCCCAGAGGATGGAAACCCAACTGGTTCAAAAGGAGAGGCTTTATGAGGACAAGATCAAGGTGGGCCAGCCTTATATTGTTCAGGCTACTGAACATTGTTTATATCTGAGTCTCTTGTCAGTCCCTTTAAATCACTGTTGTGGTGTCATATGTCAGAGCTGTCACAAGTTTCACAATGAGGTTTGACACCACACTAATTACTGCTCTCACACCAGGTCGTACAATTACAACTATGCCAGTATATGATTTTCTTCCTTTTTTTTTTTTTAATGGTTGCTTTATAGAGTAGCAAATTAAAGACTTAAGCCTTAATGTGATTTTTGTCAAATCAACATGAATGTTCGCTGGTTCTGTCTGATGAAGGTTCTGGAGGCCCAGATGAAGGTGGACCTGGCTGACAAGGAGAGCCTCGAGGCCAGAAGGGCCCAGCAGCAGGAGGAGTCGAGAGAGAACTGCAAACTTATCAGTGAACAGAAAGCAGTAAGGAAACCTAAGAGGCTTTTTAAAAACAAAATCCACTCTGGCTTGTTAGTAAAATGTCTACTGAGGTGGGATTTGAAAAATATTAAAAAAAATAAATAAAGGTTTAAAGATTTTAAACGTGTGCATATGGTAACTGTCTAATGCCATAGTTTATTTGAGTGATTCCTTTATAGCATCAATTTCTATAATTGTCAAATCATTCCCTCTCAATTATATTACACAAGTCCAATGTACTGTATCAGTCTCAATGGGTTAAAGTTTATTTTACATGTTATGATACATTGTCCACTGACTTTGTTCTGAGAATTTGAAAGCTAGACTCCATCAATGTGTTTTGTTTCTTTACACTGTAATTTGTCATAGTGGCTCAAATGTATTGGAATGTACAGTTGGATTATACTTCATGTTGCACTATAAAGCCTGGGCTCAAGTCCTAATCTGGTTAATGTGGTAGAATTGAAGCAGTTAAGAAGCTTTTAGAGGCAGTCATCTGACGTTGACTGTAGAAGATTTAGGCAACACCTTAATGGACTCTAATAGGATTTTACTGCAGTGCAAAATTCTGTTTCTTATATAAAAAAAAAATAGTGCTGCTGAAGTATGTGTGTAGCATGAATCTTAGTAGGATTTGGCCATCATTTAAAAAGGAATATATTCTTTATCCTCTTTATTGGGATGTGATTTCCAACATGTTATTCTGTCTCCCTCTTCCTATAGACTATTAATGCTATGGATTCCAAGATGAAGAACCTGGAGCAGCGCATCTCTGAGCTGTCAGAGGCTAACAAGCTGGCCGCTAACAGCAGCATCTACACCCAGAAGAATATGTGAGTTAACTAGACCTTCTGCCCACACTGTGCTTTCATGAGTGCCCCCCCACCCACACTGATTCTGTCTCCTCCAGCCTCCAATTGCTTCATTAGTGCCTGTCTCCCATGTGTGTAAATGGTGTATCATCTCTGAGGTTAAAGAGGCTATAATCAACACTTAATAATAACAAACTCAAATGATAATATGAAAACTGTGTGAGAATGGGAGAGGGTTCACTCGTAGTGATGAGCCGAAAGAGAATTATCACATGAATCTGCAGCTCCCCCCTCGGCTTTACAGAGCTTTATAATGAGTTTCAGCTCATTGTTTAGCTGTCCGGCCAACATGTTTATTATTTTGGTTCTCTATCACCGCTCTCATTGCGTTGTTTAGAGGCATATTCGGTAGCTGTTGTCAGCATAAAAAGCTTTGAAAACCAACTGTACTCTACCTGCTCAGCACCAAACAGCAGACAGACACGGTTGGCAACAAGCTGGAGTTTTAACAGCAAAAAAAGTCAGCTATTTCAGAGTTGGAATGAGACAGTGAATCTTCTGCTGTGTGTGTAAATAAGCAACTGTTTGCTAACAAGTTTACCATATTAACTGAAAAGGTGAAAACTTGTGTCCACAGCCTCAAGTGGCCAAAAATTTATAATTTTTAGTACGTAAAAAAACAGCTTCAACTAATATGAACTAAAACTTGTTTCAGGAATAAATAACATAATTGTTAGTACAGTGTAAATGTCGTCTGCTGAATTTACAAAGTTTTGTTTACTGAATTAGCTACTGTACATCAAGTGACCTGTATATGTTAAATATATGCTCTGAAACTCTTTATTGAAAGATGTCTGCTTCTGAACAGGCAATGTAATAGTCATCTGTTTGTGTATATTTTTGTCAGGAAAGCCCAGGAGGAGATGATCTCAGAGCTTCGGCAGCAAAAGTTCTATTTGGAGTCTCAGGCAGGCAAGCTGGAGGCCCAAAACGCCAAACTGGAGGAGCACCTGGAGAAGATGAGTCAGCAGGAGCAGACCAAGAGGACCCGGCTGCTGGAGCTGGAGAGCAGGCTGAGGGAGGTGAGGCAACAGGAAGCAGCGATATGAGGCAAAATCTGTTAGCTCAAGATTAAGTAATTCACTTTAACTAGCCCACAGTGTAGCCTTACATCATCACAATCCACAAAAGGGATTAAGGCAGCTGATCAGCTAGCGAGCTCAGATCCCTTTCAGATAAACAGCTAATTAAATACCGTAGATCTGTGATGGCACCCTACAAAATTGCCATTGGACCTGTACACAAGTTGTTTCTGCTGGTCCAGTGGAGCCGCGTGCCTTCATTTGTTATCTCTGGAACGATTACAAATACAGTAGTAAAAATACAAGGGTATATGACATTGTCTGGGATAATATGACAAAGTCCAGGACATATTTCCATCGTAGTCCCTGATGTACCATCAGTCCAAATATTTATATCTATATATAGATATAGATATAAATAGATAGATAGATAGATTGATCCTACAAAAGGAGGTTTTGATGTAATTGAGAACCACAACGCCCCCTTTCTCCTGTTTGAGAGCTCTCACCCCCTGGTGTGCTGTCTGCCGAGTTTACCGACGGACGAACTCTTCCCCACTGGGACAAGAAACACAGATTGGCACTAATTGCTAGCCTTTCTTTACTCCCACACACAAACGCGCACACTGTCCTCTCTCACACACAAATATGTACTTTCAGATGAGATCCACCGTTCCATCGCTGTAATAGTCTGAAACTTATGGAGAAGATAAATGCACCCTTGTGTTTCAACATTATTTTGTTTTAGGGCTCTTTACAAGCATAGAGTGTGCATGTGTTCTTTTAAAAAGCTTGAAAAGGTCATAAATTATTCTATTTTTAGGTCTTAACAAGTATGACAGTTTAAATCCAATTACCAGAGGGCTTTTTTTCACCATGCACTTTTGGGATTCTCTGTACTGTCCAATTTTTGTTCTTAATCGTAGAGTTCGCATCTGCATTTCTATATCTGCTAGTTAAACTTGTGTTCCCCTGACACCCTCTAATTATTCTCATTCTACATTTCTTTTCTTACACTGCCCAAAAACTTAAAATTTGATTTATTCTTTTTGCTTTGTTTCACTACTAGTTCTTTTTTAATTGGTCTTCATTTCATGATGGCATTAAAAAGTTTGTAAATCTACTGTAACTTACTGCAAGCAAAGGTAGCCTACATGTAGGTATATAAGTATCTGCAAGTTTTAAATTCATATCAACAATACCAGAAAGTGTCTGCCAACAGTCAGGTGTGGGTCAAATGGTTTCAGGCAGTCCTTTATGTTGATTTTAAGCAGTTTTTAGATTCCTTCTCATTTCTGAATCGCCCTGATGTCATATCATCTGAGCTACTACACTGGGCAGGTTAAAATATGCTGAAAATTATATGCAAGTACGATCAATTTCAGATTTGATTCACACTGTGATATACACGGCATTCACCCTAGTCTTGTTTTCTTGTAGATGGGCCTAGAACATGAAGAAGAGAAGCTGGAGATCAAGAGACAGGTGTCAGACTTGACCCTCTCCCTGCAGGAGCGCGAGTCCCAGATTAGCAGCCTGCAGGCTGCACGTCTTGCCCTAGAGAGCCAGCTGCAGCAAGCAAAGACTGAGCTGGAGGAGACCACTGCTGAGGCTGAGGAGGAGATTACAGCCCTCAGGGTAAGACAAACGCGTGATAGCACATATGTGTGAAATCAGAGTCACACAAATTCAGGAAATACAGGTGCACATACATTTAGCACAAAAATATTCAGATATAGGCAATACATCATTCTTCATCATTTTATGTGGCACTCAGATTTGGTTGTATTTTTGCTCTTCATTTGCTCTTGTTTCTCACAGAATCACAGAGATGAAATTCAGCGCAAGTTTGACGCCTTGAGAGACAGCTGCTCGGTAAGTGCTGCCGCAACGATTTGTCTCTGCTTTCAGCAGCAGAACAATTTTTAAGAAGTTACACAATACCTTTGAATATATGGTGATTAATGTTCAGCTTTAAAACTTTTAAACATTCATTCTAATGTAGCAATGAAGTCTACTGAATCTTTGGTAGCACACATTCTTAAACTTTGCACAAACAGTTGTGTCTATACAGTACACACATACATATTTACTGTAACTAAATATATGACATGAATGACAGGTAGATGGATAAAGTTCAACAAATCACCTCCTTCAAAAGAGATCTTATTTGATCTTCAACTCACTTAATCAAGCATCCTTTAAAGGTTCGATGTGTAATTCCGAGCCACCTGCTCCAAAGAAATATGGGACAGTATTTCATCTCTAAACTGGGTCCATACAATCCCTAATGTTTGTATTTTAGTTGTGGTAGTTTGGCATATTTATTGTATTCTAATTTATTCTTTATATTGTGTATTTCATTCTATAGCTATATATCTCTTTTAGTGTTGATATATTTACTGTGTATTTATTTTACTCCTGTAAGTCAGTCAGTCGGCAAGAATCCGCAAAATTCGACCAAATAGCTGAAACTCTGAGTGCCGGTCAGAAAACTCTGCTGTCTTATAATCTTCACGTGGGGCTGATCCATCTGTGTTTACTGAGGCACTAATGTTAACCGGGGCTGTAGTCCATGTAACATTAGGTTACTTTGTTTATTGGACTAAATCTAAAGTGGCAGAAACTAGAAAACGACCCGCATATTCGTCTCGTCTTCCCGGTGGCGGCGCAGCCAGGAGAGCAGCCCGCCGGGGGAGGAGAGAGGTCGGCAGAGCCGGAGGCCGAGTCAGCAGCGGAAGAGACTTGAGCTCAGCCAGAACAAGCCCCAGTGCTGGCAGTCACAGCGGGCTGCTGGAGCTGTGTAACGGCAGCAACAGGAAGTTTGCAGTTCCCCGGTGCTGTGGCTGAACTCCAGCTAACTACTAACTGAAGCTACGCCGTTTTCCCGGGGCTGCAGACATGCGACGTGCGGGTGGTTTTCTAGTTTCTGCCACTTTGAAAGTAACATTGCTGTAATACTTACAAGCGAGTCAGGCAGCTGTACTTCTTCTCCCTCTGGTCTGAGGACAGACTGGAGCTACAGTGACTCACTATCACCTCTAGAGGAACACGTGGTATTACTGGACGGAGCGATGTCAACACTGTTACCTCTTCACATTCTGTTGATAATGTCAGTTAATTGTTTTAATCTTTTAAGTTTAAATTCTGACATATCTTTCACATTGAACCTTTAACACAAGTCTTTCACTGGTGGGATTTTGGAAGTAACTTCACATCACACATTACTAAGTGTCATTTTAAAGATGTACATTTTCAGTAGCCCAGCCGTGCTATTACTCAAATGCTTCTTTCCCCCTGGCTTCTGTGACCTAAAAAAATCAGTTCACCTCCATAACTATGGCTAAAAGCTCTCCCTGTTGTGTTGCCTCAGGTGATCACTGACCTGGAGGAGCAGCTCACGCAGCTGAGTCAGGAGAACGCTGAGTTGAACCGCCAGAACTTCTACCTTTCCAAGCAGCTCGATGAAGCGTCAGATGAGAGGGAGGACCAGCTGCAGCTCAGCCAGGAAGTGGACCGGCTGAGAAGGGAGGTGGCTGACCGCGAGATGCACCTCAACAACCAGAAACAGGTAACACACACACACACACAAATGCTTGAAAGCTCTTAACATAATTTACTGTATACCTGATATTGATAGCTATAGTAGAAAGTTAAAGATATTGTAAGAAGTTAAGTTGTGTTTTTAACCTTATTTATCCCTCATGTTCCAGACCAAAGAGGCAATGCATTATTTTCTGTAACGTTTAAGCCTCATAATACTGAGACTGTGCTGTTACTGAAAAATGCAGGAGAGAAAACAATCATGTGGTTTCGCCCAAAAGCTGTGAAAGATGTTTTCCTCAGTTTTGCTTGTTTATGCTCCCAGAACATTGAGACACTGAAGACCACATGCAGCATGCTGGAAGAGCAGGTGGTGGAGCTGGAGTCCCTAAATGACGAGTTGCTGGAAAAGGAGAGGCAGTGGGAGGCTTGGAGAGGTGCCCTGGAGGACGAAAAGAGCCAAGCCGAGAGACGCACCAGAGACCTGCAGAGGCTCTTTGACAATGAGAAGCAGAACCGGTAACATAAAGCACAAACACTTAAATGAGCTTACACTGTGTTATTATTCCATGTATACATTCAAATGTATTTCTTTTGTAAGACATGTTATTGTGCTATTCACAGGCTCCGTGCAGACCAGCGCAGCACTGAGTCTCGCCAGGCAGTGGAGCTGGCAGTCAAAGAGCACAAGGCTGAGATACTGGCCTTACAGCAGGCTTTGAAGGAGCAGAGACTGAAGGCTGAAAGTCTGTCTGATACTGTGAGTCACAAGTGTTCATGTGTCATACTTATGATCTAACTTCAACCCCACCTTCAGTCCTCGCAATGAAATTACAAATATTTGTTTTAATTCTGAGAGAAAATCTACACTGTGTTTGTGGAGGTTATAAGGATTTAACATGCCCTCGCATGTTCTCACAGCTTAATGATCTGGAGAAGAAGCACGCCATGCTGGAGATGAACGCCCGCAGCTTACAGCAGAAACTGGAGACAGAGAGAGAACTGAAACAGAGGCTGATGGAAGAGGTAAAAAGTGAAATGCAACTACATAAACACACATCTGTATTCATTATATTACATTTATGTTATGGACTTGTCCCCTATAACTCACTCATTCAAAAACATGAAACTAAGGAGACAATTTTAGTTTATTCTAAAGAAATGCACTTTGAATTAAAGTATTTCAATTACATTTCCTTGAACAGTTGGCTCAAAATGTTTTTGTTTTTTTTGTCCCTGTTTGGAAAAATCTTCTCTTAATTGAGTTAATTATATGTGCTACCTGATTTCCTACTTTAAATATCTGTGTGCTTGTGTCCCCACACAGCAAGGGAAGCTGCAGCAGCAGATGGACCTGCAGAAGAGCCACATTTTCCGTTTGACCCAAGGCCTGCAGGACGCTCTGGACCAGACCGACATGCTCAAGACGGAGAGGATCGATCTGGAGTACCAGCTGGAGAATATACAGGTGCTCAATGCATACCTTTGCAATCTGATGAAATACAGCGTCCTCTGGGGAGAAACAGAGTCCTAGTTAGATATTAGAATAGTGCGACTGATGTTGGCAAGTAACAAGGTATCTCAGGGGGACCCAGAGGATAAAGGAAATCCTAATTCATGTGTTCTCAAAGGGAATTCTTGTAAGGATGTCTTCAGAGGTATTTCATTCTCTGACTATCTGTTTTCCTTCCTGCAGGCTGTATACTCTCATGAGAAGGTGAAGATGGAGGGGACCATCTCCCAGCAGACCAAACTCATAGACTTCCTCCAGGCCAAAATGGACCAGCCCACCAAGAAAAAGAAGGTCTGGGAACACATTTTTATGACAACTTTACACTAATATTATTAGTATTATAGTGTAGTAGAATTAGACTCCAGTGGTGGCTGCGTAGGATTGTTTTTGACTCGTGTGAGCCAAACATTTCCATTAACTCCAGACAGAGCATTGTAAAGTCCAAAAGTCAAAAGGTTTTAAAAACAAACAAAAAAGATAGAAGTAACCTTTCCAAAATTCACCACATGTTTTTATCTAACAAAATATTCTGCTTCAATGCCATGTTTGTTGGCGTTTAGCCTTTCAAAAACAGCATTTTCACTGCAGTCACAAAACTGTTTGCTCACCCACTTGATGCACACAAAGGGAGGCACAGACCTGTTTTTAATGGTGCGGTCTAGCAGAAATCTAACCGCATCATAAATTACATTTATATAACTACAATAACAACAAATCCTTTTCAGCTCTAGCAATTTTATAGTAAATTACTTACGCTTTTTACAGAAAAAGATCCTATTATATATATCTGCATTTGCTTATGTATTGTGTTTTTCATGCATAGCATTAGTAACATGTTCCCTCTCTGAATAGGGTATATTTGGGCGACGGAGGGAGGATGTCGGCACCACGACTAACGGGGCGCTGACTCCACAGGCCCAGCCAGTAGTTCCCATGCAGTACGGGGACATGAAACTAGCTTTGGATAAGGAGCGCTCTAGATGTGCTGATCTGGAAGAGGCTCTGCAGAAGATGAGGATAGAGCTACGATCCCTTAGAGATGAGGGTAAGTCCCAGTGTTAAGCTGCCTTCACATGATAAGAAATTTGCTCTCTCCATAGAAAAAACAACGGCACAGCAGAGGGGTTTACCCCTGATCATGTGAAGGCAGCTTTAGGCAGCACAGTAACTGCAACAGATATGGGACAGGCTTTATGTCTTATGGCATCCCTTAGCAACAAGGAGTGAGATGATACTCTGTAGCTAACCCTGTATTATCAAAATCTTTAATTGTTGTTGACACAGAGTCAGAGAGGTGTTGATTCAACTCTGGTAATCAGGGTTTTTTTTTCATCAAAACTTATACCACCATAAAGTTAGGTGTCCATTGGAGATGAGAAATGACAACCTAAGTGAGGAAATGCTGTATTGTGCCTCCTCCCTTATCTCGTCCCAGACATCTTTTTAACTGCGTTGCCATGGCATAATTTTGCTCCATTATCTACACCTGCCAGGACCTATGAGATTTATTTCAGAATCTATTTGTTTTTTTTTGTAATGGGGCCAGACTATTTAATCTTAATAGCTATTACTGATCTAATATTAGGTTGTTTTATTTGTTTATGGTAACACAGCGGCTCATTTCAAAGCCCAGGAACACATGGGTCCTTCCACGCCGGCCCAGGCTCGACATCAAATCCTCATGTCAGCCATTGTCAAATCGCCAGAACATCAACCCAACCCCAGCAGCCTGCTCAACCCCTCCACCCGCAGCAAGGAGACCGCCACACCTGAAGGTTAGTCACACGCACACGCACACGCACACGCACACACACACACACACACACACACACAGACACACACACACACGGAAACTAATAAACAAACACACATGGAAACTCAATGCTGCCCCTAGCCAATCAGCCTGAATTTGAACCAAGGATTTCCTGTTTTAAAGGTGTATGGTGTCCCCCGTCAGATAGTTCACCCTTATGTCGTCAGTGTCAGCACACATGGACTCTTTCTGTTCCCTTTATTTTTGTTTATGTGGTGTGTTTATGTGTGTGTTCTTTCTATGGCCTGTCTCACAAAGCAGGATTATGAAGTTAAATAAAGTTGGCTAACTGTGCTCAGTACATGTTAAACCTGGAGCTCGCTCCAAACCAGCAACATGGACTGAAGTAAAGAACACTCTTTTTCGTTTTTTTTCCCCGCTCTGCATTCATCCAGCCAACATTGTAACCCTGCTTGGGCCTGTCTCACAAAGTAAGAAGAGTGGATTAGTCAGGTAACATTGGATCCA
This sequence comes from Bovichtus variegatus, assembly GCA_943593645.1. Lineage (NCBI taxonomy): Eukaryota > Metazoa > Chordata > Actinopteri > Perciformes > Bovichtidae > Bovichtus > Bovichtus variegatus. The sequence continues at coordinate 10,719,823 of CALSCE010010661.1, forward strand.
ATCCCAGCTTTCCACTAACGCAAAGCTAAATTACCTTTTTTATGGGGATGATCACCATGGAAACTGAAACTTTGCATATATCAAAGCTGCGTGGCAGGTTCAGAGGATTATATCAAAATGTATAAACAGCCCATCTCTTAAAAAATTTAAAAACAGTTCCTAAAGGATCATCCGATGACAAAAATACTGCATTCACTTGAGAGTGAAAATCTTCATAGACCAACTGAATCTCTTAATAACACGGCATCATTAGTAATAATATCCTAAGATAGACCATGATGTGTATTTTATCAGAGACATGTTTGGATAAGAGTAGCCGGGCTAAGATAAACGTGCTTTGTGATTCAGGTTCCTTACTGTCCGTGTTCCTTTGCTTTCACATAGCTATTGTTAGACTGCTCTCTCCTTTCTGTCTCTTTCCTCTTGCTCCTCACAGAAAAGAGGAGAGTCACCTTTGAAAGTAAGTTAGCAGTCCCCACTGTGTCTTTTCACGTGCATGAGCTCATCTCCATGCACGTTCTACTGCACAAAAACACATGCTCATATCATACTGTACATCTGTCTTATTGTCCTGTGGTCAACTTAACTGTAACTTGACCAAAGACTTTATTCTTGAAGGTCAAGTTTTTAGTAATGTTCTCCTTTTTTTCCCCGGCATCATTTCTGGAGTCATGATTTCAATAGCATATGGTTAGATAGGTAGCTTTCCACCCCGAAACATGTTAATGCATCCCATGGTCATTGGCATGCATAATCTGATTCTGACTGACTATATTATTACACTCGAACATTGATATGCCTAAAACCTGAAATCAGAAAGTGTTCATTCATTATTTAAATTGCCCCATGCTGCTTGAAAAAATAACTGAATCTCATTGACTTCTTTGCTCACTTTTAAAGTGATTACAACAATACTCTGGTGTCATATTTCTCTTTTAGTAAGTCCTATCCCTGCACACTCCTTCTTCTTCCCTTTTCACATTTGCAGAGTTTGGTCGGCGCGTGAAAGAGAGAATGCACCACAACATCCCTCATCGTTTCACTGTGGGCCTCAACATGAGGGCTGCCAAGTGTGCCGTCTGCCTGGACACTGTTCATTTTGGACGACAGGCTGCCACTTGTCTAGGTTTGTATCCTGCACTGTAGCTGGGAGTACTGAGTAGGAAGATATTTCAGAGGACAAATCATCTCTTAAAGGAATAGTTCAGATTTTTTTAAAGCGGGTTTGGGTTAGAAAAGTGGTGACAATATTCTACTGTACACTGACTATAAGTACCCCACGTGGTCCCTTGGTACCTATCCCTTTAACATTGCAATATAAACTCCCTTATTTGTGATAAGGCTCTGATATAAAGAACTTTTTAAGAAATCTAAATTATAATTTTTCTCACCCCCCTCTTTGTTGCATTACAGAGTGTAGCACCCTGTGTCACCCTAAATGCTCACCATGTCTCCCGGCCACCTGCGGTCTGCCAGCCGAGTATGCCACTCACTTTTCAGAGGCTCTGTGCCGAGAAAAGGCAAATTCTCCTGCCCTGCAGGTCAAAGAGGCCAGTGGGCATGTTCGTTTGGAGGGATGGATGAAGCAGCCTAGGTAACCTCAGTCCTTTACTACCTTACTGGCCACGTACCGTGGGTTTTGTCACAGCTTTGACAGTAATGTGCATCTGTTTGCTCACACAGAAATGGCAAGCGTGGTCAGCAGGGCTGGGAGAGGAAATATGTGGTGCTCGATGGAACCAAAGTATCCATCTATGATACTGAGCCCAGAGAAGGTCAGTATTGAATGCTTTTAATGGCTTCATTGTTTTTATTTGTTATAGAAAGATACATTTTAAACTTGAAAGAACATCGCTGATCCATTTCTTAATGAGACAGTTTGTTTTACGATTTAAGTCTTTATATTACCATCAATACAGCAGTATCCAATAGAAAATCACGTGTTCTTTTTCGTCTAGACTATATAACCGTTGAGGAGGAGTTTGAGCTCTGTCTGCCTGATGGAGAGGTGACTGTCCATGGAGCCGTCGGAGCCTCTGAGCTCATCAACACTGCCAAGTCAGGTACTGGATCAATACCACCTAATCCTGCTGCACTCAGCTTATTGTAGGGCTTTTAAGTTTATCATCCTCTCCCTGAATTTTAAAGTGGATCCACATGTCCAATCTATACTTTAAATCTCAAAATACAATGAAATGTTGACAGTTCTGCTAAGCTGTGAAATGAAGTCTGTCTTTCTGTGTGTGGACGCAGACATACCGTATGTGTTGAAGCTGGAGTCACATCCCCACACCACCTGCTGGCCAGGCCAGTCGGTCTACTTCATGGCTCCCAGCTTCCCTGACAAGCAGCGCTGGGTGGCTGTACTGGAGTCTGTGGTGGCTGGCAGCCGTGGATCTAAAGACAAAGTGGATTCTGACGCTGTAAGTATTGTCTGTGTATTTTTTTCTGCTTGTGTCAAGCCTGATTGGGTTAACAATGTGCCTATCGGATGTGTAAGAAAGACAGCCCAGTGTCTCCTTTATACAAGACAAACTCACTTATTATGCACATTTCAAATATTAACTTTAACCCTTTTCAAGGGGGGCTGTATTGTTTGGTGTGAAAATAGGTAAAAAAAATATATTGAATGCCTCCATTAAACATCAGCCAGTGCCTTCACTTCGTTTTCTCTCCCTCCCTCTTCTTTCTCTCTCTGCATGTTCTCAACATCCACGTCTTCTATTTGTGTGTCATCGTCTTTGTTGATGTGATTATACTGTGCGTGTGTATCTCCATTCAACTCGGTTGTGTGGATCATATTATAGGCAGGTGCTTCTAAAAGACAGAAGAACCTATCCCCTCTGGTTCAGGTACAGTAAGTAGCTGCACGAACGCTTGGGCTTCAGTTGACCGACCAGCTGAGCATGCAGTAGCTCTACACATCTACGCATACAACACCGATGCTGTGCAGTGCAGGTCAACACAGCCCCGGGCTGAGTTACTGAATATGTTCCATAGAAGTAACTGCCTTGTGAAATAAACGGCTGAATACTCACATCAATTACACCATACACCCATAAACCTACATAGTGCATGGATGTGAATAGGCACTGCTGTGCGCCTCTGGCCTGGTGTGTCATATTCTATGTCATGCATGCTTCTGCAAAAAGCCATGCATTGCTTTAGCCCCCTTCACAGAAACATGACGGGCACATGACACACTCCTTCAGTCTGCAGGCTTCTGCTGTTGGTGGTTGTGTGTTTTTTTTGCTGTTTTCGGAGCACTTTCCCGCTTACATTCTGTGATAGAAAAAGCCCTTGGAAATAGTGTTACGTTTTCTCTAAACAGTATGTCAGCGTTTCCAAAAAGTGTTACACCTGCATTGTTAATGGTATTACCTATTAAAATATGAATTTAAAAGTTCAATATTCATTAAATTGTTTGCCTTACGGCAGAATACACTACATGGCCATTAGTATTTGGACATCCTCCTGAAAATTACACTCATATGTGATTGCTGAATCAAATTACAAAAACTTCAAAGAACTATGAATTTCCAAAATTGGGAATTAATATTCTCCACATTTCTGGGAAGACTTCACAAATTCCTAATCATCCCAAAGTTTTTTTTAATGGGGTTGATGTTAGGGCTCTGCAAACCAGTTGTAAGTAAGTGGGAATTTTATACCTCACTTTGTGCACAAGGGCATTTTCATGTGACAGGATTCAAGGACTTTATTGTCTTATGCATTAAAATGCCACCAGTGCATTTCCATACAAAGAAAAAATGTGTGCCCTGGCTGCTCTCCAATCAATGTGACATGTACAAAGTATTCACAGTGTACACTATCAGACAGAGTTACACACACTCTGTAATGTTAAAGCATTAACAAGTACTCAAAAGGAATAATTAGAAAAAGGAGAAATAAGCACAGTGGGTTAGTAGCTGACTTCCCCTGTGCGCCTTGATGCTACGATATCGCTTATCACGATAGTAGCAGTGAAAGTAAGTGATGATGTCATCCAAAAGGCCTTCTCCAAACAGTTCGAGTCACATTATTGTCTGAAATATCGTCAAATTGTAGCATCAGTGTTTCACTATAACTTGGAATTTGGGGCCCAAACCAAGAAAAACAGCCCAAGAGTACACAAAAGAATGTGGATGGATATTATTGTCTACTTTTGGCCATATATTGTGTGCATTTCCCCCCTTTCAACCCAATAATTAGTTAATTTCACACTGCAGCACTTGTCACTTATCATAATTAGCTATCCAGCGTAGAATGGTCATCCATACTGTATAGCCTGAGGTGAACAGCATCCATTAAGCTTTGAAGGCGAATGATAATTAAAAAAATGCACTGCCAGTATTCAACAATATGTTATAATGAATTTAACAAATTTCCACGAGTCCATTGCTGCAATGAAGTGGTTATTTCTATGGCCGCTAAGAAAGCAGTTCTATTTATATTGCATCCACAGCAGTGTTGAAAACTGTCAAGTACTAAAGGTTTGCATCAGATGTTCACTCCTCGTGTTGTTTACTCTCGCTTTGATTGAATATTAGATTTGATTTAGATATTATTATTTGACATACTATTGTATTTAGTCAAAGCTCAAAATTTTTCTTGATGTTTTTTATATTCAGCCCAAACATTGAAAAAAAATATTTGTTCGCAAACTTTGTAGAAACTGTCAGTTAACAAACATCCTCAGCTTACATGTGAATTTAATTAATAAAAAAATGATGGAGGGATTTATTAATTCAGATAATTAAATCAGTTGCAGTTGATTAAGGCTCTCCGGCTGGCATCCTTGCAGGGTCACCTTTTCTTGCTCTAAAGCAACTGATTTGTAGAAGATCTGCCTAACCTGCGCCCTCCCTCTGCTCTCTCTCTCTCTCTCTCTCTCTCTCTCTCTCTCTCTCTCTCTCTCTCTCTCCTCTCTGCTGCTGCTTCTTGTCTTATAGAAACTTCTGGGCAATTCTCTGCTGAAGCTGGAGGGTGATGACCGTTTGGACATCAACTGCACTCTGCCTCTCACTGACCAGGTACAAGGACAGAAACCTGAACCATCAACAGAAACATATTGACTTGCTTTTCATGTTTTTGCTATGTTTGGCACGCTCATTCAAAGTACCTTACATCTGTGTCCTTCCAGTTAGACACTCTTTGTGACACCGTTCTGCTGCATGTTGCACTTGTTAAGCTCCCGTGACTTACATTATCTTTTCCCTTAGATTGTGTTGGTTGGCTCTGAGGAGGGTTTGTATGCCCTGAACGTCATAAAGAACTCTTTGACCCACATCCCCGGGCTGACCTCCGTCTTCCAGATCCAGATCCTGAAGGAGCTTGATAAGCTGCTGATGATCACTGGTCAGTACATGATGGTCAATTGAGGCCATTATACTCAAATATAAGTCAGTCATTTTAGTTCTCTTGTGAGTGAAAGCTAATATTTTTAAGACGTATGCATTATCGACTCAATAAAGCTTTTGTTATATTGACATATCATTTACTTAACTCTGCATCTACACTGTAGGTGTATGTAATAAATTATTTTTCTAGACACATATTTGATGTATTCGATGTTTTGAAAACGGGACAAAGAGGGTAAATCAAGCTGTAAATGTGTGTGTGAAATGTGTGTAATAATTAACTTGGTGGATTGGCAACGTTACGAATGAAGCTTTGATGCTTCGAACTTTTCGGTACAGCCCTAGATCATATTATGTTTTAGTCTCTAACAGACCTATAGCTGGTTACAATCATGTGTATGAATGCACGCAAGGAAACAGGAGATTGTTTGTGTGTCTGAGTGTACGTGGTGTGTTTGTTGTGTCCTCCAGGAGAGGAGAGGGCCTTGTGTCTGGTGGAGATCAAAAAGGTGAAACAGTCTTTGTCCCAGTCCCATCTCCCGGCTCAACCTGACCTCAACCCCTTCATCTTTGAGACAGTCAAGGGATGCCACCTCTTCTCCTCTGGAAAGGTGGGTAACGTTGTTGTCACTTATTACACAGAGCAAAATCCTCCCAAGTTAGACTGTTATTTAGTCAGAGTTAATGAGCTGAACATCAGTAGCAAAGCAATGTGCTGTCTGATTAAAGATATTTTACTGCCGTGCTGAATTGCAGTGTTGTTCTTTCTTTACAGATCGACAATGGGACCTGTATCTGTGCTGCTATGCCCAATAAGATTACAATTTTGCGACTTAATGAAAGCCTGAATAAGTTCTGCATCAGAAAGGTGAGTGGGTCTTGAAGACGGATAGGGAAATTAAGGAAAGGCAGTGTTTTGTAGCAAAGTAGATGTTTTGCTTGAGAGAGTAATGAGTTTGAAACTGTGTTGAACTTTCATTTGTGTTTGCAGGAGATTGAGACTTCAGAGCCCTGCAGCTGTATCCACTTCACCGGCTACAGCATCATTATCGGCACCAACAAGTTCTATGAGATTGAGATGAAGCAGTATGTGCTCGAAGGTAGGTCACCCTCCGCTATGATTTATTCGTGGTAGGCATCGGCCCACAAAATCCTGTGTTGATATTATTTCTTTAAATAATATTTTCTGTCAACCAGATGATGTTCTAACAATTGCGATTCTATCGGTGTGAGGTTCCAACGTTCACGCCTGAGCGAGCTGACTGATAGGATTTCTTTCTACAGAGTTCCTGGATAAAAACGACGTGACGCTGGCTTCAGCCGTCTTCGCCGCATCCTCCCACAGCTTCCCCATCTCCATCATCCAGGTCACCACGGCTCCACAGAAAGACGAGTACCTCCTCTGCTTCCATGGTTAGACGTTCATTTTCTCACACATGTACAGTACATTGTGTACACAGTTACGGCTGGCCAATATATCGATATTGTGGTACAAGACCATATATGGTCTTGGATTTGGGATATTGGAATATGTTATAAGTGTCGCTTTTTCCTGGTTTTAAAGGCTGCATTACAGTAAAGGGATTTAATTTCTGAACTTACAAGACGGTTCTAGCTGTTTTATGATTTGCCCTTAGTCATTGAAAGTAAGTGTTGTATCCTACCTATTCTACAGATAATTATCAAACTTCTCTTTGTGTAAATATTTTGTGAAAGCACCAATGGTCAACCATACAATATCAATATTGAAATATTTGGTCAAAAATATTTCATACAATATCCATACCACCCCAGCCCTATATGCAGTTGAGCATGTCAACACATGTGCCAGTAAAGGAGCCAAACTTAAAAATGCGTGCAGAAATTTGTATTTATTCTAATTATCATTGTTATTATTAACATTATTGTAGTTAATATTTACCAATAGGTTGTTTTGTGTGATACCTGGAATTTTTCTTGCAGAGTTTGGTGTGTTTGTGGATGCATACGGTCGCAGGAGTAGAAGTGAAGATATCAAATGGAGCCGTCTGCCTCTCTCATTTGGTGAGTGTAAATCTGAATTTCTTTCACATATTTATTTTTCTCTTGAATGGTCAATGTATGATTTGCGATATGATTTTAAGTGGACTTTTGGTATTTCAGCCTATAGAGAGCCCTACCTGTTTGTGACCTACTTCAACTCTCTGGACGTTATTGAAATTCAAGGCCACGCTGCTCTGGGGTAAGATTGCCTTCTGATCCTTACAGTGCATCAATTAGAGTTTACACTAATTAGTTTGTTTCCTAGTCACATCATCATTTCGTGGGTCTTTACTTTGTGTCAATGCATATTGTAGTGATTGACTTGTTAATTTCCCAGTACTGCTAGTGCTCAGTAAACACCTCGACAAGACTCATCCATTTCAGTCACTGCTTTATTTTTTAAAGAATACACAGTGTCTGATGTTCTTATCTCTTTCCAGGCCTCATTCGTATGCACACCTGGATATCCCAAACCCACGCTACCTTGGCCCGGCCATCTCCTCTGGAGCCATCTACCTGGCCTCTTCCTACCAGAACAAACTGCGGGTCATTTGCTGCAAGGGCAACCTGATCCAGAGCCAAGAGGGTGTGAGTGACCTGCAGCGCTGCGGCTCCGGACGCAGGTGAGGAGGACACGATTTCTTAAACCTGCGTCACTCACTGTCTGTACTCTCCCATTCTCTTAATTAACTCATTCACACAATCTACACACTAATCTCTGTTTTGGGGTATTAGTTTGGTGACATTTTTTTATCCATAACAATCTTTCAAATTTCTTTTTACCGTCTTTACAGTCACCACACAATTTTAATTAGATATATGCAGTACAATTATAGTTATTGTCATGGATATTTAACCTCAATAATTGTTTTATTACTTAGTGAAATTGGTCTGTAGCACCGTAGTTATTTTTTAGTAGATAGTTCCTTACTCACTGAAATCAAAACATTGCCAGTTTTATTTGATTTGATTTAAGAAAAGTTCTTGTGCAGCGGTTTGTGTTTTAGCTGACATTTGAGAACTTTGGCTTCTTTCGTTGATGAAAAAAGGCTTCTAGGCTTCTTTTCTTTTTTCCCAAAGTTTTTATTTTGGTATCTACGCCAACACTTAGTATTTAAAATACTTTCGACTTCCATTTTCTAGTTGTTATAATGGTAGTGTATGTGGAGGACCAAATCTAATGTGGTAAAAATAAATTATTATTTAATGCTCAAATACATTAAAATAAATAAATACATTCAAATATTGCACAAATAAGATGCAACCCCATAACTCTGTATTCACTCTGCATTTAATTTAATTAGGAATTTAGAACATCACATAAAGGTTAACTGACACCTCCATTATTTATATGTGTATACACATGAATAAATTATGCTATGCCTTAATTTGTCTATTGAAGGGAAATAAAAGCCATGACTGCTTAGAGAAAAGTCCCGCTGAGTGGAAATTAATAGATAAGGATGTGCATTTTATTTGTTTAATTATTAATTTCTCAGTTTACCTGAGTTTACTTACAATATTCATTTATTTATTTTTTCTGGTGAGGTCTGGTCCTTCCTATTATGCAGAGACTATAGAGTAGGAACGTTCTAAGCACTGCACTCTTTTATAACACTGGTGTTGTTGAAGGATCAATGGGACTAGCTGGCACTGCTGGGCACAGGTTGGCATCCACATGTGGTGATGGTGCAATTGTGGTCTTTATGTTTGATCTGGTTATAGAATAGGAGAGTAACACCTTCATTTTGCTCTTTACAGGAGGAAAAGTTCCTTTTTTATCTGTAACAAATCCTGAAATATGCCTTTTTCAATTAAAACTGCTTTTTATATGCCTCCTGTCAAATGTAGAAAAGGAAAATGTTGAATAAAGACTTCTGGCTAAGACTGGTCTATTCCAATGTGAGCCTTTATTACTCACAGGGCTGAAAACTTGGCTTTGGTTGTTGTTGTTGTCAGCCTCTGACTCTATTCTCATTTAGAAAGCTAAATCATGGAGATGGGTTCACTCGCTTCAAACCATGAATAGCAATGTGCTGCAGCAGATCAAATGAGCTTGATTGTGCGTCCATCATTGACCACATCGGTGGACTGACCTGACAGTGCCAAGCAAAGCCATGATCCGAGACACAATATACCTTCTCCTTTGACCAATGCCCCTGCCCGTGTTTGTGCCTCGGTTCCTCCCAACAGCCCTAACAAGCGTGGGCCTCCTTCCTACAATGAGCACATCTCTAAAAGGCTGGCAGCCAATCCGCTAGCTCACGGAGATCCGGGCACACCTCACCGCTACAGAGAGGCTCGCACAGAGTTTCGACGGGACAAGTCCCCCAGCCGTCCGCTGGAGAGAGAGAAGTCTCCTGGCAGGATGCTGGAGAGTCGGATAGTGGCGTCTCCGGGCAGGGCCATGGCCGACCCCCGGTTAGAGCGCTCCCCGGGCAGGGCAATGGCAGACCCTCGAATGGACCGCTCTCCTGGCCGGATGATGGACGTTCGTAGGGAGAGGTCCCCCGGACGATTCGAAGAGCGCCAAAGGCTTCATACTGGCTCTGGTCGCACGCCCATAAATCCTGTTAACAAGGTTTGTCAATCGCTAACTTACTACTCCACAGTAGCTACATGCAGGTGACGCACTACTGGTACTAATCAATGACAATTATGGGAGCAAAACTTTTTTTTAATCCATAGTCAGTCAGTCGTGTGTTTTAATCTAGTGCCATCGTGAGAAACTCATTACATTGTCATCAGCCTCAGCGCTACTTTGTGTTTGTGCTAATAATCAAATGTTGGCATGCTAACAGGCTAAACTAAGATGCCGCACCTGGTAAATATTAGTCAAAGACACGTTAACGTGGACGTAGACTCTTGTATTGCTGTAGGTTTTGGTTCAGATTTTTAATAAACACATTTCAAATGAATACAACAATCTAAGTGGTAGTCCATCCATGTGTATGTATTAACCTGCCTTTATGTTTTGGACTTTATCCTACAGGTATGGGACCAATCATCTGTTTGAGAGACAGCAGAGCCACATCCCCAGCATGGACAGAGAACTGCATCTTTTGGAAAAAGGGAACGGAGGGAGCAGAGAACCAGTGAGAGTGTCACCACTTCATGATGAAAAACACTGCCACACATGAGTTTTGTCCAACATCTAAGCTGACAAACCCACAGAGTAAACAACTGTAGCCGTCAGAACAGAGCGAGAACGAGAGAAATAAATAGATGTCATTAGAATCAGGTTATTTTTCTCAAAGAACTGACCCGAGTCAATGAAGGTCAACAAAATGCCATATTTAACAACTTTTTGAGCAGGGTTTTTTGCGACGTATTTGAGTATGCACTCTGTACTCTGTAGAAGGGATTAATAATTTGATTAGATTTCTTCTTCCAAAAACAAAATCTGGGAAATGAATTCTCAACTTTAGACCTGATTTAGTGGGTTTTGCTAGTTTCCGTTAACTCCAGATAGTAGTGACTATGATAGATAAGCACAGCCATAGCAACTTTATCTCACAAGTCAACGCCTAAAATATTTACAAAGTCAGTCACTAGTGATGAAAATGGCAGAATAGTATTAATACAACTGGCTCTTTTCTGCGCTCAGCTCTGTCCACAGTAGCCACAGATCAGGGCAGGCGAGTATTTCTGGCTCCAGCCCTGCGCTGACATGTCAACACACAATCATTATCAGCTGATTACAATCATTCTCTGCTAATCTGTCTTCTGTCGAGACCTCGGTTAGTCAAGGTGACAGGACTCGGCTGGAGCACACGCAAATTTCAATAGAATCAAAGTAACCGGACCCTCCCTGCCCTGTAGAGCCACACAACACACGATTGTCTGCCCTCGCATAGGTCGACACTAAAAACTGCACTACCCACAATCCCCAGCAGGACTTTCTAATCCTTCAGAACGCTATCTGACTGTAAATAGACGAGACATAATTTTATATATATTGAGAAGGAATTTCAAGGCTGGATAAGCCATGTCTATTTTTGTTAAAGAAAAAAAAAAAAAGTGATTAAGTGTCCTCTTGAATGTCCGATGAGTATTCTTTTAATATGTCCAAACATCCTTTATCAAGTGAGTGATTGTATCTGGATCCAACTCGTGTATGCACTTCCATCTGTCAAAGGCAAAACCTCAGTGCTGAACTATATGACAGGAGGGGGAGGAAGATCATGTTTGAAGCTTTCAGCATAGTACTTGAGCATTTCTTTTTGTACAATGTCCCTTATATTGTATATAACCCGAAATTGTTCAAGGTGAAGATGAAAATAATATTTGTTTTTCTCCTGGTTCGTAAATGGCATGGATATGTATATCTGAAATGAAACGGAGTGTTGTCTTCTGCTTCTGCCTCATTTGGGTTATATTTTTATTATTCCAGGATTCAACAACGAAGCACGTGAATAACATCTCCTTTCTTTTAACTATTACCTATTTGCACAGTAAATTCATGTGAGCATAATTACTTAAATCTCTGATTGTTCTCTTATTAAGGCACTCTTGGCAAGTTAAACAGCCAGTCCAACCTTAAAAGACACTCAAATCCATCCAAATGTATTTTGGCTTTCATTGTCAAACTGCTTACACTTGACTTTTATTTCTATACATCACAATTTGATCTATGGAAATAGAACCTGTTTGTGGTTTTCAGTAATGTTTATGGAATATATATACAGATGAGATGCCACACTTTAACTTGCCATGTGTGTCTGTTAACAGTAGGGCGCTCAATAGGAAGGTATTTCTTCAACTCTCTGGAGCCACTGGTTCTTTTAAGGCGTAAAACTCTTCCTGAATGTATTAAAGCCAAGACGATAGAAGATAGAACGGATTCATTGGTCACAAATGCTCAACAAAAAGCACCCAATGCTACAGATTGCACAAGTTTTCCACTGGTCTCTACCGGACTCTATACAAAAGGGTTTACCGTCCTGTTTTATTTTTATTTTTGTATCATTTATTTTTTTTATTTGTATTTCTAATCACATGGTCCTGAATCATCATGCCGTAACGCTGGATATGATATTGATGTCTGCTAACAAATGTTTTATTAGCGTTCCCTGTAGAGATTTTGTCACAGAATATTAAATATTATAACCATTGTCTTTCACTTCTACTTTGCCTCCTTATTTTGTGCGCGTGTGCCTAAGAGCAAGTTTAGTTATTATAAACTGCTGACACAGCTCAGTCTATAATGTGAGGGAGGAGACAAACAGCTGTGTCTCTCTACTCACCACTCACACTTGAGGCTGGCTGATGACCATTTGTCCATGTACATTGTGTGAGAAGAGGTTAGTCTATTTATAGGCGGGCGATCCCGGCGCTCAGCCAGTGCGACAATGGCCTACCATTCCAGTCCCAGTAGCTGCAGCTCGAACCTGAACCTGAGAAGAGCTGAAGGGGTTGAAAAGTTTTCAACAATAGCATCTGCAACAAGAACTCTTCTCATTCCGACCTCCTTGTACACACCACGCTGTGAAATGAATACCAGGGACATCTGCTGTCAGTTCATCAAAAGCGCTTTATCTGACAGTGAGTGGTCTGAGTGCGGGGAGGCTTTCAGCGCCTCCCGTTAAATATAGATCGCCTCCTCACCCCGGCCCATTCAGCTCATATTCACAGACTGTCACTTTTCTTGACCTGGGAACCACAAGTGACACTGGACGACGTGTTAATGGTGCACTGGCACATTGTTAAGAACGTGTTCAATGTCAGCAGTGCCTCACTTGAGTATGTCGCACCTACTGCTGTTAACAGCACTGAGCTTAGTTTCACAAGTGAGCAAACCAGATGGAAGACATCCTCCATAGGGCTGCTGCTAACGATTATTTTATATCATCCGCTAATATGCAGATTATCTTCTAGGTTAATGGTTTGGTCTATAGAATGTCTTGTTTTGTCAGTCCAAAACCAAAAGACTAAAACAAAGAAAAGCGGGAAATCCACATTTTTGAGAGGCTAAAAATAGCTTCTTTTTTTTTTTTTTTTTTTGTTTTTTTTTTTTTTTTTTTTGCCATTTTCGCATGAAAAATTACTTTAACGATTAATCTATTATCTGAACTGTTGGCAGTTATTTTTCTGCCAATCGAATGATCGACTAATCGTTGCAGCTCTAATCCTCTATTTCATGTGATTTCCCCTTTTTATGTGTTTAAAGATTCAAATTGTTCCCTGTGATAATCGGTTGCATGGACAGAATGGTACGAGTACATTAACCTTTTTAAAGAATAAAGGAGGCCACACAAATACTGTGTACTATGCATGCTGTGCCATACTGTACTATGAAGCGTGTGAGAAATGTGACTGCGGATGGCAGTAACGTAGTCCTGACAGGTCAATAAATTACACTTGAGCTGCTGATTTCCACACGTGTCTTGTATCGAAGGAAAACAAGACATGATTTGCACACATGCAAATATCAAATCAAAAGTTGATAAAGATTCTGTTGGTTAAAGTAGGCGCAGTCAAGTTCAGGTTTCAAACAGCTCAGGTTTTCAAAAACCTTTGTGGTTTAAAGATCTTTGGAATTTTGAAATACACTTCAAATGTACCTGTGAGCTACATGCAAAGTACATCTATTCAATTGTTAAAAAAAAAAAAATCATAATTTCAAATTTTTCCTAATTTTGTTGATTTTATAAAATGTAAAAAAAAATGTTTATTCTATGTTAAAGATATGTGTAATGTATTCCTCCTACATCAATACCAGCTACATCTCAGTTTCTAAGTTTTATGTAAATCATTAGGTGGGAGCAGACTGCATGTGATATTGTTTTAAGATCCAATGGTCATAGTTATGTGTTTTGACATTTTCAGATAGACTATAATCAGATTCCTGAAATTCTGAAGAAAGCTGCCTGATTTCTGCCATAACAAAAACTCTTTTGTGACTTTATCCCATCCCATCTCGCTCAATCTGGGTGGCAATAGCACAATTCTTGGTCAAGTAAAAAAGGAGACTGCAGACTTGCTAACTTTTTATCGAGTTAATACCACGTCTTTCTAGACAGTCCAGACTGGTCTGTGCACAGAGGGCAGTTTAAGGGGATTAAGTGCTTTAACCTTCAGTCTGCTCTTGATATTCTAAACCAGTTATTCCAATCTAGTGTGTGTATGTGTGTGTGTGGGTTTTTTTCTTGCGAGCGTGCAATACTGTATGTGCTGTATGAAGCATCATTTACCTGTCACTTCCTAAAGAGGACATAGTTTATAAATATCATCCAGTAGAGCTGAGGGTTGGGGGCTACAAAAGGGCACCCACCATCTCCCCATTGTTCACTGGCATCATTGTTGGTCTGACCTCCCAGCTGCTCAGCCATGGTAAGTCTCTGTGCATGTGGGATGCTATTTGATGGACAGATATGGGACATGATTTGGCTTCAAGGATGCTAACCATTATTTTGGGACATATGATTGCAAGAATGAAATACTCTCATCTACAGTATATCATTTAAAACTAGAAATACTTCAACATTTTCGGTAATTGGCTTCATGAGATGCACACCAAGTTACATTTTGACTAACTTTTTACCAGACATTGCATGCGTTGCTATGTAGAGGTTACATTTAACGCATCCTACATTTCAAACGCATTTTTCAAGGACAAATAATCACAGTGTTTGCCTTGCTAAAGGATACTGAAATGGTAGAAAAATTTAATGTTTATGCACATGATGCAATTTCCTGCCTTTTATAAAAAACAATTTTCTGTTATTAAGCCGTGCAACCCATTTTATTGATACTTTACCTAAACTGCCATGTAGAGTCTGACTCATCTCTTCTTTCTTTGTGCCAAAAGGCCCCCAAGAAAGCCAAGAAGAGGACAGCAGAGGGAGCCAACTCCAACGTGTTCTCCATGTTTGAGCAGGCTCAGATCCAAGAATTTAAAGAGGTGAAAGCCAATTCTTTCCCCTCACTGATTTACATTTGGCTCGCGGGAATTGTAGAAATGGCGTATGAATATGCATGTTAGTTCACAATGTCGACTACTATGCTCCAAGTGTTTCAGGCTTAAAAATACACAGCAACACATACAGAGGTTTCTATATCTTCTTCCGTCTGCCTCCTCCTCTGTCTTTCCATTCCCATTGTTCATCGTTGTAGTATGCCCACCTGTCTATTTTCCTGTCCCTGGCTTGGCAGCAGTGGTATGCTGGTATGATGGTCAGCGGTGCCCAGACATCCAGACTGTGTCATCAGTGATTAGGCTGCAGATAAACTGCTGGGCATGCCCTGGATGCCAGGCTTAAACCTCGATGGGGGGCGCGCAGGTTATAAATACTTATCCATGCTCATCTATAAAAATGTCACACAAAATATTCAGGGGAAGACGGAGAGTCAGAAACAGTGTGTGACAGATTGGATTTTTCTTTCTTTCTTAGAAGTGGGATGAAAGCATGTGGCTGCAATCTGTTTGCAACTCTCACTTTTCAAGACTGTTTGTTTAATGTGACCTCAGGCCTTCACTATCATGGACCAGAACAGAGACGGCTTCATCGACAAGAATGATCTGAGGGACACTTTTGCTGCTCTAGGTATGTCCACATCCCCCGTGTTCAGTCTTACAAGATGCCGGGAGTTGATTCCTTTTTAGTGCATAAAAAAGTTCATAGTCTTTGAGGAATATTTATCGGCTACAATGCAAAATCTAAATCAACAAGACTCAAGTCCATATTTTTCTTGATGTCCAGCAACTAGGGCTGTGTATTGGCAAGAATCTGGCAATATGATATGTATCATGACACATGGGTTTCGATTCAATATATTACAGGAAAACTGTCGTATAAAAAACAAACAAACTATCATGTGCATAAATCAGAGTTAAAAGGTTTACTTATGCAATCAAAAAAGTGAGATCTGCATTTGCATTTATCACAGTGCCTGTCACATCCATCTGCTTTTTCTTTTTTGCAATCTGAATCTTTGCATGTTAACTATTAATTAATAAATCAATGGTGTTTTTGAGAATCGATACAGTATCACAAAACTTAATATTGCGATACTCAAGTGTACCGATGTTTTCCTACACCCCGAGCGGCAACTACGCCTGTCTCGTGTGATAGTGTCGTATGTTCATGTTGAATGTTTGGTGCCGCAGGACGTCTCAACGTGAAACAGGAAGAGATTGATGAGATGCTCAAAGAGGCCCCCGGCCCAATCAACTTCACCGTCTTCCTCACCATGTTCGGTGAGAAGCTGAAAGGTAAGGACGTACGGGCTGAAGATGAAAATGTAATCGCAAGAAACGAAATCCAATCGAGATCTTCACGCACTGCTTTAATGTATCCAGGTGCTGATCCCGAGGAGACCATCCTCAACGCGTTTAAAGTCTTCGACCCTGAGGGGAAAGGCTCGCTGAGGAAGGACTAGTAAGTGACTTACGCTCCCACGTCAATATGCAATATGCAAATGAATGTGGTGAGTGTTAAGAAAGCTTTACACTCACAATTTATGACTGCGACTGCAATCCTTCATCCCAGCATTACTCATGACCTGCACATTTCCTCCTGGCGTGAACACCGGCCTCGCCATCTCATACACTCTTTCTTTTTATTCCCTGTTCAGTGTGACACAGATGCTTACAACACAAGCGGACCGATTCTCCCCTGAAGAGGTATATTGTAGTCCCTAATTATCGTCATTATGTCTGATTGCTTTGTGCGTGGGTGATTCCAAAAAGCACAGGAGGCTACACGTCATCAGGACGAGCGTCAGCATCCACGTCAGAAACATTTTTTAAAAAACAATTAAGCATCATCACGCCAAGCTTTTTTTGTGAGGGGCTAAAGCTCAGACAAAAGAGATGCTAATATCTCTTTTTTTCTTGGTTAGATGGAGCAGATGTTCGCCGCATTCCCCCCAGATGTGGCAGGGAACCTGGACTACAAGAACCTGGTTCACATCATTACCCACGGAGAGGAAAAGGACCAGGAGTAAACCTTTTTGTCAACATGTTCATCGAATAGAAAGTCCGTCTTCTGCCCGTACATGACTTGAAACTGGCCCACTGCCCTTAAAGGAGATACGGACTGTGGGTTATCCATGCGTCTTTATGTTGGCTGCATTGTCTCTGTTCATTACTCACTCAGGAGCGCAAGAGGGTCAAGACTAAATGTTCTCTTCCAGGCCTAAAAAAACTGACAATTGACAGCATCGGCATAGTGAGCTCCCTTTCTGCTTTACTCACAGTATGTTCCCACATTCACCTGGCACAAATTAAATTATTTTCCTTTATCGTTTTGTACACCACACCACACCACGTATATGTCTTGTATTAGAAAAAATCCATTTGTTAGGCCGCTGCATGTTCGTCTAATAAAAGTTTTCAAAGACAGTAGCCAGCCTGCTTCCTCATTCTGAATTTTAACAGTGTCAACAGAACAGAAACTATTCAAACGAGGTTGCATTCCTGTGAGTCATATGTTTTACAGGATCATCAGATTACTGCTTGAACACATGGCTATACCAGCCAGTCTTTTAATTCCATGTTGGGTAGTGAATGTGTGTACTTGAGAAATAGTGGTTGGTGGTCCGCTAAAATCCCCAAGAGATTAAACCAAAACGTGTGTGTGGCAGTGTTTGTGTGTGTGTGTGCCTGTGTGTATTTGCGTATGTGCAAAGTAAGACACGTGTGTATTGTGCACGGCCGGGCATTGAAATGTTTGGCTACTGAAACAGAGGGCTTTACTGAGACAAAGCCCTCTGTTATTTTAGTGCCGTGCTGATGTGAGGAGGGTAACGCTATACTGTGGAGCCCGAGCTGCAGGCACACAATAGGATGCCACCGAGTGATCCCCACCACCCTCACCTACCCCACTTGTCACACTCAGGCAGGGTGATGTGGGGGTTGAAAATCCCTGGTTGTTGGCAGCTGGAGGCTCCGGGGCAGGGGGCAGCCAGCTTGTCATACACAGGCTGAAGTATTGCCTCCTGGAGAGGAGAGGAGACATAGTAGTGAGCGATGATGGATAAGTCCTTGGATCAACTCAACATTTGAGCTCACGTCATTTTGGCGTCCCGTTTTAACAGACTCTAAGAACAGACTGAGGCCTTTGAAGGAGGGGAACTTGGGCACTGGGGGAGAAATAGCACCTTGTCCCTTTAACCTTAGTGGTACCTGCCAGCACAGATGAATGAACGTCATCTTATCTTAAAGCTGCACTGATCACATTGTTTAGTATTAACGGTGGATGAAATAATTATGTGTAATGTGAAAGAGATCCTTTGTAGTGATAAACCCACAGAGAACTATCTGCCAACTCTGTGCTCCGCTCAGCTCTGTGAAAGGGCTTTAGCTCTTTGTTTTGGTTTTACGGCCCACAGCTGTCATTAAACGTGTTTCCAGCAGCAGCAGGCATTTGTTTGCAGGCTCCGCTAAACCCACTGCACACTACATGTCCAGGCGACTTCTGAAATATTACAGGTTACAGATGTTTACCCTGTTCATTTCAATGACTTCATCAAACTAATGTAACTTATTATGTTTGATTGCTTTTTTATTTAACACATGTTTTAAACTTGGCAATGAAGCTGAAAAGTCCTAAAAACATCAACTTAAACCAGGCAGTGTTAACCTCCCAACAGAAATCAACACTGATCACTGTCAAACCTTCATTAAAAGTTCTTCAATATAACCTGAATTGAAATTGGTTATATTATACATATAAGCTTTTTACTGAAAAGAATATACTGGGATGTCACCTCTTTATAATCACCAACATTTTGATTGTTAACTGTCATTTGATTACATATTTTTCCCAGTAACTGTAACTGATTACAATGACATATATTTTGTAATTTAAGTAGGCTATGTAATACATGTAACTAGGTCCTCCCCAACACTGGCGACTAGATGGTGAACATAGTGGAGCATTTAGCAGCTAAAGAGCTAGATATCACCCTCAGGTGTAGACCCAAAACCGAGCTAAAAGCAGAGTGACCTCAGACTTACATTCACCAGGTTGCCAGAAACATGGCTCCAAATCAACGCTAATGTCGCTCCGTATCTGCCGGATGAGCCACATGAGCCACAACAACTTTATCAGCTGCTAATATGTTGTGTTTTCAGCTTTTTGTGTGGTTCCTTTGCCACCAAGTGGCCAAAAAAAGCTGCCGCTTCAAAGCTTGATGCTCTCACGTGTCGGATGCAACACAGAATATGAGGTTTGCAATTAAAACGTATTTATCGTTAATGTAAAAACTCTACGTGTAATTCTGATTGAAGAAATTATGGTACTGTTTGCTACACGCAGTAATGAACCAGGGTGTTAATGCTGGTTGTTTATTGCCATCAGAAGTGTGTAAGAGGCCGTCGTACTGCAGATAAAGATGAAAGATGTCTTGGCACCATTTTCTGTCTGATCAGGTGGACTTGAGCGAGCGTGAAGGAGACTTGCCGCGCTCGGTTTCCATAACCGCCTCAACTTCTGTAACAAATAGACATACGGTTTAAGGTGAGCAGTTCTATATATAAAAAAAACCTGTTGTATACATTATTATTATTATTATTATTATTAGGTAAAGTAAAAGGTGTTTCACACCTGGTAGCAGGTCAGAGTTGGCTAACAGCATGCTCTGAGGGTCCAACTCCATCTGCTCGTCTTCCACGTTGTTGGCCTGGATCAGCAGGTCACTGATGCTCTCCTCAAGGATACCTGAAGCAGAGAGAAGGCTGTGTGAAAAACATGTATATTCAGGGCCAGGTTTAGGAGGTTAATGTTCACCTACTGGTGAAGTGTGCAACGTTGTCAAGATTGACGATGACAGCTTCTGGCATTATCTCGTCTAAAAGGCCACTAATGGCGGTGGTCAGCTCGTCCAGAGTCCTCAGAACCTCAGTGCACCGCTTCTCCAGGGAGTCTGACAGACAGCTATACTTCTCCAGCTCAGACTGCGGACACAGAAAGACACAGAAGAAGATTGTGTTTTTAAAAACCAAGGGGTATTTGACCTTTGTATAAAGTATAAAAAATATATATTGACAATATATCAAATCTTTGTCATCAGGAGACATTTTGTCTTTTGATAATATCATACAATAGGGAAACCGATCCGTGCTTATAAAACCAAACAAGGAGGCCTGTTACTTTATTCTCAGGTATGTATAGTCATCAACTATGAGACGTACTTTACAGTGCGAGGCCAGGCTTTGATTACAGGAGTTTTTTAAATCTGGATACAGAGACTGAGATACTTTCATATGTGACAATAGTTGCGTGATCTCAGAAAGGTGAGGGTCAAACTGAACCTTGTTCTGATGTGTGCGTGATCAATTTAAATGTTGAAATGAATTTTAATTGAAGAAAGGAGACGTCATATTTTTGCATATGGGACTCAGATGCAGCGATATACAAACCCGAAAGTAACCGAACTCTGGGGCCCATCAACAACAGTATTTGCAGACAGACAGATTGTATTTCAGGTTTATAGCTGAATCCATCGCTCATAAAACCCTTTCAGTGGATTGGGTTATGTCAAAAACAATTATTAGCAAGCAAACAAAGCAGTTTTTTGTTGTTGGTGCATTAGCATTGAGGTCATGGGGATACAAGGTTTATACCCGAAACATGTGTTGCTAAGAAACAACAGCTACCTGGCATTATCCAATAATTATATGTAGCTGTAATCCTAGTCAGCTGCACTGAACTAGCTAAACACTGCAACGGAAAATAAACCAGGGCCCAGGTCTAATACTGAAGTGGTGTATACTGTGTATATAAGTGTATATACCGTATGGTGCGATCAGACAGTGAGACTCACCTCCAGACCCTTAAACTTGCTGTTAATCTGCTCATCATGTCCTTTGTTCTCGTCCTCCAGGAACAGGATATCACTCTGAAGGAGAAACACGTGCGTATAAATAAAACTATCCATTAGCCATTAAACTGTGTCTGTGAGTGTGCTGCGGGGATATGCCACATGCCTTCATTCTGTCTGTGCAGTGCTTCAACTTGTTCCTTTTGCTGTGCAGCTCGTTGATGTAGCTGATATGAGCAAAATTCTTCTGTTCAATCTGAGTAAACATGTGGCCGATCTGCCTCAGGTCGCTTTCTCCCGTGACCTCCACTAGGGTGCTGTGGCACTGCATGTACATCTCCATCTTCTTAAGTCCAGTCTGATATCGCTGCTGTTTCTCTGTAACAATGGAATACAGGTAACAGGCTATTAACAAGTCAGATTATGTCTGAGAAAACACAACATTATATATGAATTAATCAAGCCTATGGAAGCCCTGAGAGCAAGTGGGAATTCTTTTTTTTCTTGTTATCCATTTTCAAAGTCTGATCTAAATGATTTTCTCTCGTGTGTTTGTGACTTAAACAGTACAATCTTTCTAAGTTCCTTTGAAATGTATTTTAATCATATCAATATATGTATCCTGACCAAAGACATAACCCGACAAAACTTTTTTTCAAGTGTTTTCACAGATGAAAAAATAAAGCAACTTGGAAAATGTATATTGCAAAACTATGTTTCCCACCTGTTTCACAGATGAAAACATAACTTTAAAGGAAATTAGAAAGATTATCCTGACAGCCCCCTCACTTGCCTCTCAGGGCTTGTATACAAGCCAGTTTAAGCCTCAAATGATGATTAATATCATACTTCTTTTCTTGGAGTCTTCATCTTCTCCCAAGGGAATCATTTCCTGGAACTTCGTCTCCATGAAAGTCTTCAGTTTGACGTCATGGCTGATGATCGTCTTCAGACGCATCCTTCTCTTGGTGAACCGAGCTGCCTCCACCTCAATGCTCTCCCTCGCCTCCAGCATTCGGGTCTCAGCCTCTGACCTGTAGCACAACACGACACAAACACTCATCAAATGTCTCATTTCCCCTCAAAGTTCTCCACATTCACTCGAACACGTGAATTACCTCTGGTGGAAAGCGAGCGTGAAACTCTCTTCCAGTTTGTCAGTGATGTTTTGCTGCATAGCCAACTGTCTGTTGAATTTCTTTTCGATATTGCACCTTAAGCCTTTCAGATGCAGCAGGTGAGCGATGTCTTTGCGGTAATCCATGTTGCTGCACAGCAAATTGTCAAACTTAATAGTGTCCTACAGAAGACGAGGGAAGAATTATGGCAAGACATGGACAAGTTCTTGTTTAGGAGCTTAGACTATGGAGAGGGATTTCAGTTTAGAATTAGGCCTTGTAATCATTCAATAGTTTGACTCTTTGGCAGGAATATGCTTGTTTTCTTTTCTAAGAGTTAGATAAGAAGATTGATACCACTCCCATATCTTCAGGTTACATATGAGGCTACAGTCAGCAGCCCCGAACAATGGAAACATGTGGAAACAGCTAGCCAGGCTCCGGAGATAACAAATGCACCCCCAGCTTTTCTAAAGATAACTTACACATTAGTCATGGTGTTACATGGAGTTGGACTTTTTCTTAGCTGAGTGCAGTGACGTAGCCTGCTGGAGAAATCCTAATGTCCTGTGCTTCAGTCTCTATGCTAAGCTAAGATAAGCTAATTGTCTCTTAGTTGTTTGTAGCTTAATATTTAACGGCCAGACATGAGAACGGTATCAATCTTTTTATCTAACTCTTGTCAAGGAAGCAAATAAGCGTGCTTCCCAAAATGTCGAATCATTCCTATAAGGTACTGATGAATTGTTGGAGGACTTGAATGCAGCTGACATTGTAGCATAATTGTGTGTAATGAGCCATTTTTAGCATTAGCACCTGGTTGAGTTTGTTATCTAAGATGCGGATGTGTTTCCTGTGGCGGCTGTGTTTCCCTTCTTGTTTCAGGAGGCCACCTGGGACCGTTAGCTTCTCCTGAATCCTGCTCTCTGCCGCAGTTATCTGGAGCCACACAGGAAAGACGACACAATACATACAAACTGTAACGACACAGACAGTGACACGTTTTCTTTTATGATGACTGTAGCACATTGGATATACTCAAATTTAAAGTTGAAGGTCAACTCATTCGTGACATTTTTTTCATTTCCAATCCAATGTGCTGGTAAGTAAATGAATGATAACATGGTTGAACACTTGAACCAGCTGCTGTACATATCTGACCATACTGTATCTGATCTAATCTAATCTAATCTGTACTTTATAAAAGTTACTAGTACACCACATACTACTATTACTGTGACTTCTTCTACTTATATAGCAAATGCATTACAATACAATATCTCAACAAAAAACAGAGTTGAAAACATAACCTCAACTGCAACATAGGAATAATAATAAACTGAGTTAAAACAATTGGTTAAAAGTGAAACAGACTAAAACAGTACAGTATATGTCCATCTATAGTTTACCTCTCTTTCCAGAGAGACCAAATGATCCTTCTGCTCGCTGATGAGCTTCTTGTATTGGTCATTTTCCTCCTGCAGGATGTTGTATTGCTCCTTTAAAATGTCTGTTGCCATTTTGATCTAAAGACATGACAAGATTCAGGGTAACGCTAGTGATGATTGTTATTTACCTCACGTCCTTGACTCCACACATAAGTAGTTTGGCAAATAATCATATAAAGTTTTGGCATTAACATTTCCAAAGAGTGGAAGTAATGTGACCGACCTGCCAGATGTGGATTAAAATCCAAATTAAATCTAGTTGAGAGGAAATCCCACTTAGAGGAAAAACTATTTTTATAGGTTGATCTTCATTTTTCCACTTAAACTGTAGGCTACAGCATTTCTCAGTTTCAAACATAAACATTCTAAAAGAAATTGTGTTTGTATACTGTTGAAGTGCCAGGACCATATGAGTGATCGAGTAATATCTTAAAATTAATCAAAATTAGAATCAGCTTTAATGGAAAAGTATATGTACACACACAGGAGACGAATACAATTAATGATATAATGCTGGAACTTAAAGTACAAATAAAGGCACGGAAATAAAACATGCAAAGGTGGACAGGTATAGGCTCACTGAAACTAAAAACTGAACTTTTATGGAAAATAAAAGCATCTGTAGTGTTGAGTGGGGACTCTCACTGAATATGCATCTGTGATAGTTTGTACCTGAACACCCCCTTGCGGCCATTTAGGAAAATAAAAGATGAAATAAATCAAATGGGCAAACACAATTATAAACAACAGCTGCAGTGCCCACAATATCCACAAAATACCCTTATGAAAAATGTAATCTGCAGGCCTAATGAATATTAAAGCTCAAGTAATTCCTCAAAAGCAAACCTATAAATGATCATGCAGCAAGATATAAATGATAGCTTCCACAGAAATCTTGTTGAGATGAAATAAAACACATAAAAACCTATGTAAAACCACAAAAAGGTTACTATAATGTAACTGCTGAGCATCACTCACTGTAAATCCCTGTAGGAATATTACACCAATTATTGATCAGGGGAAGCATTTTAAAAGGTGCTGAGGTTGCAGTTAACGCTGTCATGCAGATTCATATTGAGATTTAATACAGGTCTTAAGTAGCATTGAGTCCACATCCAGCATTGGGAAGTCATGGATGGATCTTCTGTGAGAATGTGTATTTGACACAGGCTGGATGTTAGTTCTCTCCTCATTCATTGGTTTAGTGTAGTTTCTGTAGAGTACTATTTTTAGTTGTGACGTTTTTACTCAAATATTGTCGAAAAGGTCTTCGAGCTAATGTCCTTTGTATTTGAATTAGAGCCATTTTAATGCCAATTATCGTTCTGACATTCTTTAAACAGACTATCTTCACACTCACAGAGTTAAAATGTTTTGTTTTCTTCGTTTTTTAAAGTGTAGACCTAAACGTTTTACTTTACAGATTTTAGCGTAAAAGTACACGTGCATATTTAGAATGAATGTGATTTTCCTTAAAATGACAATTAATCTTCCATTTTCACAGAAATAGACCATTAGATTACAGAAAAAATATTACATTAGAGATAACATACATATTGACATAGATTTGTATGTAATAATAAAACATGTTAAAATAGTATAATAATTTGACAGTCTGCCATCAGGTCACACTCTGTTTTTACAAAAAGCCCCCAAATCTCTGTAGCTGTACACTGTAAGTGACTTACTGTGGAATTACTCTTGATAACCTCAGTAGAAACAAAAACATGTTTTATGATTGAAAAGATTGTGTTAATTGTATCAACCATCAGAGCATTAATTGTAGTCATGCTATCAGTCTCCTGTTTATGTTATTCTCAGCCTTTTGTTGTTAAGATTAAGGTTAAGGTTACTACTTTTTTTTTTTATTGTCTTGGAGAAATGGAAATTGCTGCATCAAGACTAGAAATCACAACAAAAAACACATTAAATAAGAACACATATGCAAAAACAACCATCCGGACTTCTGTCACCAGGCTTATAAACCAAAAGCAGGCAGTAATTGGTTAATTTAGAGTGTAGTTACTGGGCAGGAGTCAACATTTTTTAATTACCTTAAACTAAAAATGAGATGTCAATCACAGTGGATGCAGGGTCTTAAGTGTCTCATTTTATCTTGACTGTTAGGTTACGTGGTTGGTCCTGTTTGTCAGTTCATTAATGGGATATCTCACAAAACTAACAGATTTGAGTGAAATTGGCCAATGGGCTAAGAGAGAGCTAATTACTTTTTCGGTGTAGCTATCCCATGTGGCCATTTACAAAGCATGTTACATTTTGCTCATTACTCCTGAACGGAGAGAGTAGTACAACATCATTGTTTTCCCTTGATTCAAGCTATTTGCCTAAACCATTAAAAAAGATTTTGTGTTTGCTCCTCCTATGGTATATTTTTAAAAAAGAGTAATATTTCGAGTATAAAGTCATTATAGAATACAGTGCAATCTTTTAAAATTTTAAATAAAAATATAAATAAAATATTTTGATGTCAAATTCATTATTGGCAGCATTTCAAGTTATGGCAACTCTTGAATGTGCAGTTACAAGCACATTCAGAAGTCTTGTGCAATGCCAGGTAATCCTGCAACATTATGATGGCATTTCACCTACAGATGGCACTATGGCAACAGAATAAATGTAAACAGTAAATGTACATAACTCAGACTTTTGTGCTGATCTCTCCTTGTACAAAGGCCTAAAAATCCCCAGACAGGATTTAGGTAGTCTCCAGGAATCAGGGCTACCATCAACCAACTGTCATCTACGCTACAATATCTTAGTTTATCCATGAATACATTTAAATACCTTCAGTCAACATGGCAAGAACTGACAGCACAGCAACTCATCGCTGCAAGATTACATGTTCTTCGGAATGCAAGCATACAAATCTTGTGTTAAAGAAGTAGTACAAGTGAAATAAGTGATCTTACTTTTAATCGTTATTTTTGGGCAAAGGTAATTGATGAGCGATTGATGACGCATTTAATATTTTTATTTTGCTTTATTTAATCATTTTCAAAACTCCCAGACTCGACAGCGAAACCGGAAGAACCCCTGAGAAGAGGACAAGAGGGGAGCTCCCTTCCCGGGCTGGATGGTGTCTGCAGGACTATCCCCATCAGTACATTGACCCCAGCTGTTTACAAGCATTCTTCATTCTTGTGGGACTAACCCGCATCAGCCAATCCAACCACTCTCATCTTCCACGTCCTCCTTTTTTTTTAAAATTTAAATCTTTTGTCGCAGAAATTGACGGAACCGCTCCCACCATGTCAGCCTCCTCTGGGTCTCCTCTCTGGGTCGCTCCCCTAACTCCACATACTCCACTGTCTCCCTGCTTGAGTAGCGCCTCCTCCATCCCGGGAAGAAGAGCATATTAAACCTTGTCCACAGCGAAAGCCTAGTGGGTTCACTACAAAAGTCCTGCTCCTCTCCGAAACTAGAGCCCTCCTGGCTCTGCAGCTGCTCCTCAAGCACCCTTATCCTCTCACACCGGACATTGAACTTCTGCAGCCCATCAAAACTATGAACTGCTTCTGACTCAGTTTCCTCATTATCCATTTTAGGGATTTGATTCTGCGAGTACTTGTCAGCAAACTCAGTGGCCTTTGATATTTCAGAGACACTGCTGGTGGCCTGTGTCTTCTGGCTGATCAGGTCATTGATTTTTTTCTGAAGAGCATCTATGTGTCCAGACATGCTGCCATTTTTTATGCCCAGGGAATTGTTTTTCTGGATGAGGAACTTGTTGGCCTGGCGGAAGGATTCACAATCTCCAGGAGTGGTGCTTTGCTCCTTGGAGTCCTTCTCATCGGTCACAGTTGTTTTAGGGACACTGCTGGTGTCCTGTGTGTCCTGGCCAATCAGGTCATTCAACCTTTTTTGCAACGCCTCCTTGTCTGTGGTTAGATATTTGCTTTTTATGCAGAGGGCCTTGTTTTTACTAAAAAGTACTTCATTGGTTTTGCGAAGGGATTCAAAATCGTCGGGGGCTCTAGTATGATTAATCTTCTAACTGTTGCTGCAGTTTTGCAGTCATTCTATGCACTTTTTCCCTCAAAAACTTGGTGCAATTGCTCCAGGTGTGGCCGTGCACAGGCTCTATACCTGTTCTAACTACGTCAACGCCAAGATTAGCATCTTTGATATTATCATTTGGGGAGGAAGGCTGCTCTAGAACACTGTCTTGTTCTAACCAGCTGTTTTAGAGCAGAATACGTTCTGTTCTCGCACAGAGAATTCTAAAACCCGTTGTCATGGTGAACGCGATCACAGTATATTTCACCATGGCATCGGGTAAAGAAAGAGCCCCGAGTATATGTGTGCGGGAAAAAACAAAGAAGGTTTTTACCATGTAGGGCACTGCATCACATTTTCTGCACTCGAAGGGCACCCTAGAGCAGCGGTCTCCAACCTTTTTGCACCACACACCGGTTTCATGCAAGACAATTTTTCCACGGACCAGGGGGGCAGGCATAATAAAACACACAATAAAGTGCAAAGCATATCATTTAATTATTACATATGTAATATAAATGTAATTATTCCATTTTAAAGAGGTGGGAATGGAAGTGGTCCTTTTTCAAAATAAAATACCCTGCAGACTAATGTAAACAAATAATTTTTTACAATAAATATTACCAAAACAAAAGAAAACGTTTTATTCTTTCTTTCTTTCAGGCTAATATAAATGTGTGGTAGACAGTATTGCAAATGAATAAACAGAGATGTAAAC
>CALSCE010010661.1:10748282-10770700 GCA_943593645.1 Bovichtus variegatus
ATGCATACATACATACATACATACATACATACATACATACATACATATACTGGACATTACAATTATTAATGTTTTATACATGAATGCAAATATATTGTGCGAATATATAATTATGTGCAAAAGGTCCAGTAGTGCAACTCTGGAATTGTGATTAATATAACTACCATTACCTTACATTGAGAAGTTACACCATTAAAAGAAGTGTACTGCACAGTGAGTCTTCAGTCCCACTCTCTGTCGCGAGATGTCGCTGGTCCCTGTATGTGGGGCTGCTGGGCAGGCAGGGGGCTGGATGTGGGCTGTTGGAGACTCCAGGGGGGCAGCAGGGTATGTGTGTGTTTGTGAGTGTGTTTGAGGCTCGTCGAGCAGCAGGAGAACTTGAAAAACTTCACTGCGTTCATTGAAGGGAGATCTGCGATCGGAGAGTCAGCGTTTGGGAGCCCGAATCGGCCGCTTACAGACCAGCTGTGATCGACAGAAGAGGACCGGTCCGGTTCTCAGCATTGGAACGATTTCCGGCCAACATGGATGATTTAGGTAAGTTCGCTTTGCCGTGAACGCAACATTTACACAGCGCGTGAGTGTGTATTGTTAGTGCAAACACACAATGCTGGCGTTAGCTGTGTATTCAACCAAACGAAGGTTTTTTTTAAGGAGGTTGTTGGCTATATAGTTGTGTGTTTGAGTCAGTAATGTATGTATGTCCAGGTAGGTTAAGTTATCCTGGTTCAGCTGAGCTCTGCGCGAGGTGACGAGAAAGGCCCCGCGTGCTGACATGAGGAAGCCCTGGTATCGGGCGCATTGCGATAATTATTAATGAACATGCGTATTAGCTGGTATTTGTAAAGTACAAAACGTGTGTAAGAGGACGTAGTGCTGTGGCCGGTGTATTGTCAGTGTTTGTGGGCGAGTTAGTCCTCGCACAATTCCTCCACATCACTTAACCAGGCATGGTAGGCTACTGCATGGCTTCTCTAACTTTTTTTTCATGCGCAAAACTAGCGGAATTATTTAAATTAGACACAAGTCATCGGGCATTTGATGAGCCACTGACCTATTGAGCCCCTCCTGGTGATTGTCAGGCTTATATAACCGACTCCACCGCAGGTATGATGGTAACAGCTGGCTTCGGTGGCATTAACATTAATGTCAAACATTAAACAATCATCATTGAGAGAGTTGTCCCGGTCGTTGAATGGCCAGGATGACCTGTAGCCTATTTAAAGCCCCTTGCAAATGATTTTAAACTTGAATTGAGCTCCGATTTCAGCTGATCGTCACATCATTGCTGTATTAGCTCACATATATAACAGCAGATGGACCCAGGAGAGCTGTGCTGTCCGTTCTGCACAGACATGAGCTTAACTCAGTGAATTATGGCACACTTGATGACAGCAGAAAATGTAATGCCTCAGGGCAGGTTGTGGTGACGGGGGGAGCTCAGCACAATGTTCTTGATGCACACAATATCCTGGCTCTCCAGATTCCCCCTGTGACGGTTCCTTTTGCAATTATTTTAGCAGTTTAAAATGATTGCTTTGAACCAAACGCTCTCCACACTCTGTTTGAGGCAATGCATGTAGTGGTCATAATAAGACCAAGCTTTGTGGGCGCTTTCACATGTTTTTTTTTTTCTCAATAGTGTAGAATAATTTAGCAACCACCAGTGTTGTCAGTGTGCAGCCTAATTAAAATTCGGAAGGAAACCACTGAAGTAACAGGTTGTATAGTGCTATCTGAATAATTTGGGTTTTAACATGTTTTTTTAATTTACAAGCATTGACTGTACAGTTTGTGTTTACAAGGCTTTGAGTTTTACCCTGGCAACTGTAAGGTTAAGTTTAGCAGGACACCAGTGAAATGCATTCAAAGAGTCCGGTTCATTGGATGCTAAAAAACCCCCAAAAAAACAGCAGAATGCATTCATAAAGTCAGGGATGATAAATGTCTTGCAAAACCCATCCAAAAAGTTTCACCCTCAAGTCAAGGCAATTGTCATGTGCACAGTTAAAAACAAGTTTCCCTATACAATGAAATTATTTTCTTTGCCTTCCACTCTGAATGCAGTTACAAGGAAACATGGAATAAATAATAAAAAAAATTATTAGAGAATACAAATAAGGGATACAGCTCTGTTCAACCGTAACGTATAATTTACTTTCCAGGCAGGGCAAGGCTACTTGAACTGGCTCTGTTCCTTTTTTTAAAAGTAAATGTGAGAGTAGTGTTTTCTTAGTTGTCACCATCAAACATGGCGGCGGCGCGTGTACATCGCGAGGCTCAGTGTCTGACTAGTTTATGATTATGACTAACTAGTGCTTATTTACCTGCGTCACTCAATGCACTTTTTGTATATAATATCGCACATTTTTGAACTTCTGATTAGACACTAACTGCATTTCATTGGCTTGTACCTGTACTCTGCACAATGACAATACAGTTTAATCTAATCTAATTATCAGAACACCTGGATATATCTAATTTGGGCCAAAACATGGCTCTCTGGTTGACCTGTTGGTGGTTAGGGTTAGACTCTACCATTGGTCATTCTATATCCAGTAAATATTTATGGATACCTTCTCACCTTATGTGGGTGAAAGGCTTTCCTTAAAGTAGCTGCTTAAAAAAGAGCGTTACACAACCCAGTGTAATTATCATGTCACAGGGTTGTAAATTCTGTCATCGTTTTAGCAGAGGCCTCTAAATCTGTGGCACACACACTTACCCTTCTGTCCAATGCTGTATGCTCTGTCCTTGTGGATAGTGTTGGAATGAGAGCCACATAGGGACATTTTTCCTCCATTTGTTTATGAAAATGGAAATAATTTAAATTTTAAAATGGTTTACATGCAGGCTTCCCAACCTACCAAAGAGCTGAAGTAAGGCAGTGCAGGGAGTCATCCACCTCAGACCCCAGAGAGGACAACTAAACCTACATGTATTTTTAGCAGAAGAGTACTTCTCATGCGCTGAGCCAGCAGTACCTAGAAACCTTCCACCAACTGGCTCTTCCATCTCTCTTGATGTCTTAATGAATTGAAGTAAATGTGGGGGGGCCACATTTAACAACAACACAAAATCCTAACATCCGTTTACAAACTCTCGCACAACTCGTGCAGTATAATCCAAGTCTCATTTATCCAATCGTATGTTCGCTACTTCCCAAACGCATGCATTTCTGCTAAAACTTTACGATTTAAAACACACGCTACTTGTTCGTGCGTGT
This sequence comes from Bovichtus variegatus, assembly GCA_943593645.1. Lineage (NCBI taxonomy): Eukaryota > Metazoa > Chordata > Actinopteri > Perciformes > Bovichtidae > Bovichtus > Bovichtus variegatus. Next base: position 10,751,509 of record CALSCE010010661.1, read on the forward strand.
CCGGACGAGTCTGAAGTGTAGATAAATAAGACTTGTATCAAGAATTCAAGATAATGCTGGGTGAGTAATTGATATACAATTGTTCGTTTCGTGGGTGAAGTATTTCTTTGTAATTTCTAACAGTCTTCCCATATTGCCCTAACACCAGGGACATGAAGGCAGGGATTCTGACTGTCAGGTTTACTTCCTCCCCTAAAAGCGTCTTTCCTGTGATCCGCACATGTGCACACTCTCAATTTGTTTTATCCCCAAGCTTCCTTCAGAGCCAGCCGTGGGAGCAGACTAGCGCAGGCAGGGCATCGGGGTGGATCAGGCCCACATGCAGGGATTGGGCCTCAGCCAAAATGTATCCTCCTTTAAACACTGCACTGCCCCACCCTCTCTCTCTCTCCCCACTCCCCACCATTCCTGTGGCGAACCACATAGGAAGCTGCAGCTGCAATCTATTGACAGTTTAAAGCTGGCTGAGTGGGTAGGAGAGCAGATTAGCCTTTAGGAAGAGTTGGATCAAGGCAGATTGTGATGCTTTATTGCTTGAAATGATCAGGCTTATAATTCCAGTCAGTAATGAAAGTCAGTATTAGAAACTGTACGAAAGCTTTCTTTCTTTATGCTGGACATTTCTATCGTTTGTATCTCCTTTTGTTTGTGCAATCTGCGCAGTTAAGATGCCGTGGCATGTTCTGAGGCAAACTTTCATTGACCTCCCCTCCTCAGCTATCAGCGCTGCCAAGCGTTGCTCCTTGCTGCTTCACTGCTCTGGGCTTGCACCAACAAGACATGAATGTCAAATAGCCTCCAAAGTTTACTTCCTTTCACGGACTTTGAGCCGCAGTACCTTTTTTCAGTATTTCCTTTCCATGTCTGCAAATACGGTAACTGCTCTGTTTCCCTCTCACTGATTGTTTTACTGTCGCTTTAGTGGCAACATTTGAAGTGAAGTGATTCCCCAGAGCCCTGTCAGCACAGCAGCTGCAGTGTTGGAGATGTCACTCATGGAGTGGGCGTGGGCGCAGATTTGTTCTTTACTTACTCCAAATGAGATCTGATGTAGCCTAGATACTCAGCCGAGTCTAAATTTAGGCTCATTGTTTATACACCAAAAGAAACGGCAGACAGCTCACATGTGGACGTTTGACATTTCCTCTACATTAGACTGTGACGTGGACATCATTTGTGCCTGAGCGGTAGTTATTTACTCTATCAGGAACCCAGTTTGTATAATAACATAATCACCGTACAGCCTTGCCTTGTTGTTTTTGACAATAGTCAACCTTCTTCCTTCATTTGACATGATGCCGTGATGGAACAGTTGCGCTACAGTGCATACAGTGTAATGACTATAATCTGTATGGCATCTATGAAGTGATGTTTGCAAAATGCATATCTCTTGTTTCAGAAGTCAGCCTAGCAGGCAAAATTGTATATATGACTTTTACAGTCTGTTAATTTGAACACAAAGTTGATCTTCCGTAGAAAGACACTTCAAACCAATAGAATGGATTCTGAATCCTCTTTTTAATGGTCACCAATATGTGCACAGCGCGCACACACACACACACACACACACACACACACACACACACACACACACACACACAGTGACATTTAGACTCTGCATTTACCCCTCCCAGTAGCAGTGGGCAGCTATTATATCCTCAGCGTGGGGGTGCCTTGCTCATGGACACCTCGGCAGTGCCCAGGAGAACTCAAAGTTCCAGTCCACATCCATACGTGGTCTGTTCGGGGACTTGAATCGGCGATCCTCTGGTTCCCAAGCCAAGTCCCTACGGACTGAGCTACTGCTGCCCTATTATATTATATTTTATTATATTTTATTGGTATTTTGGGCATCATGTCTGAATGCTAAATATGAAGCTAAAACCAGCCATTTCCTGTATCTGTGTAACGTGGGTTTCGCCACTGCCCCGCCTCTATAGGAGAATAGCGGCAGATCCTAAGTGAACGTGCACACGGATTATGACGGATTATGACGGATTCTTTCGCCCCATGGTCCCCAAAGTAAATCTTGGACAAATATTTCACAAGCCACATATTTTCCAAACATTCTGACTCTGAAATGGCATTTTTCAAACGAGACAAATCAGGACTTTGTTCCAGATATCAAATTCTCTCATATGTCAGGCTCCGCAACACACTCTCGCAAGACCTGGCAACACTGAGCGTTAACGTTAGTCACACGCTTTCAACATTTTAAGCTAACGTCCGTGAATATCCGATTTAACTGACTTTTGTGATGCTGAATATGTTTCTTAGCTGTGTAAATATTTAATGTTAGCCAAATAACATAAAACTAGATTGGACCGCGTCCACTTAGGAGACAGGAAGCGCATACCATTTTATTCCATTAAAGCGCTTTTAATGCGTCATCTTTAGTTACAGAGCATCTTTGGTTCTAACAAAAGATGCTATTGAGTTGCATTATAGGAAGTGTGGGGTCCAGTGGGTTTTGCGCTTAACCATACTAAGGACTAAAAGTCAGGATATCTCTGCCTCTGCTTCCTTTATGACCAATCTTTTTTAATCTGTGTTTTGCGCGTCCCAAAACCTTATGGAAATGCTTCCTAAATCACTGGAGTACTCTTTTTAAGTATGACTTGACTTGGAAGTTCCCATCAAAAATACCCTTTCAGTTGCCTTCCTCTTCACTCGAGCTAAAAAAAAAAACCCTGGAAAGTTGTTGTTGCAAATGACATCTTCAGTATCCCTCGGCTTAATGCAACAAGGGTTAAGGCTACACTAGATGATAAGTCTCTTGTGTGTGGAGTATAAATCACACACAGAATCGATGTAGCATCTGAAGGCTTGAGAGAATCCCTTGTATCTCCTCCAGGGTTTGTCCATCTGTTTGACTTTAAAATTAAAATGCTGCAGGGCTTTGAAACATATGGTGTATGCGCACACACAAACAGACCCACAAAACGCTCATATAAAAAAAAAAAAAAAACAGGCTCCTGATCACAGACCGCTGGTGTCGACAGACAGCTCTGAGGGTGACGCTAACTAAGCAGCGACAGCTCTACACTCAGCCAACCGTCATGTCATCTCTCACGGGCCCAGCACACCATAACAACAGCCCGCCGGGTCAATATATGAACAGCTATTGTAGGTCTTTGGAACTAGGGTGTAGGTAAAAAATAGGCCTTTTAAGCAAAAAAAAACATATTTAGACTTGATAGGGATTCAAGCAAAATCTGGCTGTGGGTAGGAGCTGTGTAGTTTTTAATTATAGACCAGCGTGTCATAAAGTACAGTGTAGTTACTGCGTGTGTCAGTCATGTTCCTGCTCTTGGTCTGCTGAGCTCAATGAGTTCTTTTTATTTGGGCAGCTTCTTGTCCAACATGTGTCATGACAGGAAGTGCCCTTAGAGACCTCTCTGCTGTGGTGGCAGTCAGGAGGATCGTTTGGTGCTAACCAACATAATAGCCTATTGTAGGTCACAGACATTATGTTAATCATATCAACTTGTGGACATGCCTCATCCTGTCCTATTTTTGGTGACTTCCTTAATATGAGCAGAAGGAACTGGTCTGCTTTTGGTCTTATTAAAACCTGTATTTCTTTCTTGCTGTTTTCCATCTTGTTTCCAGGCAACTGGAACAGCTCATTAGCTTGATGTAGCATTTTGTCAGTGAAGAAATGAAGCAAAAGAAGGTGCAGTTTTATACTATGTATTAGGCTTATACTACATATAGAGCTGCTAGAACAATTAGTTGACTAATTGGCAGAAAAATAATTCCCAAATACTTTGATAATGGATTAATCGTTTTAATAATTTGTCATGGAAAATAGGCAAAAAGGGTATTTTACAGCCTCTCTAATATGGAGATTTCTTTATTTTCTCTGTTTTTATATGATATCAAACTGAATATCTTTGGATTTTGCACTGACAAAACAAAACATTTAAAGGCATCCCCTTGGACTTTGAGGAACTGGGATGGACATTTTTCACTATTTTCTGACATTTTATAGGCCACATTATTAATCTAGAAAAGAATCTGCAGATAAATCTATAATTATGATGTGTTACTTGCAGCCCTAACTATATGCGCGTAAGCTGCTATCATCCCTCCACCGTCCCGCTGCTGTGCTCTGATGAATCGAGTTCCCTGCTGACTTTATGAGATTCTCATCTCAACAGAGTCTCAGTCTGACGGCGACTGACAGCTCGGTTGATGCGGTGCTGCTGATCCGGCTGATGCAAGCATCTGTAACGGGAACACAGCTGGTGTAACAGTTTTTCCATAGAAGATAAATATGCCACAGTATTTTAATTTTAATCAAAATCAGAGCACAAAAAGGAATCAACAACAGTGTTTCAAAAGGTAACTGGAAATGAATTATTGGTCCTTTTGCTCCAGTTTAATTAATGCCTATTTTGTCATATGAAATGGAGCTTTTATAATGTCAGCTGGCCTTTCAAATGCACCTGCACGGCTTTTCAGGCTTTCCTCTAATTGGCTCCTGAATGTCATTTTTCTAAGAGGTTGTATGGTTGGCGTGGCTGCAGGCTTAGATAACACATCACTGTTTTATTGGGAAATGGGCTTGTGCCCAGCAGGTTTCCTCTGGCCTTGGCACGGCTTTAAATAGTCACTAACACACACACACACCGCTGCTACTGCCGTATTTCAGATATAAACCCACCTCAATGAAGGCCTTTGATGAATTGGGAAGTCGGGAGGACAAGTGAGTGTGCACATGAAAAGAAAAGTGAGCATAATCGTGTGTGTGTGATATTGCTTATGCTTTAGTTGGATATACAATCAGCATCTGGCTTGTTAAAGAGGATCATTCAGGAAACCCGATCTAAACCCCGCACTCTGGTTAATGACAGCGTCAGTGATGCTTAGGTCAGGATTACTACTCCACAGGTTTATAGGGGTGTTGGCTTAACAAGAGTTTGCACACACACACACACACATATGCGGTTTTGGCACTCGTGTTTTCCAGTGGAATGATTTGGCCTGTTTTTCAGACCTCACAAACCCTCCTCTCCATCCTCTTCCCTCTGTCCTCGTCCTGCTGGAGGGGGACAAAGAGCAGCTTGTTTCTGGTGCTGTGACCTCTTTCAACCTAGAAAAGACAGAACCAGATACAACTGATCAGGAGAAGGGGAAAAAAACTCTCCATCCATCCATCCATCCATCTATATATCAATCTATCCAGCCATGTATGTTCTGCCACTTAACTGGGTCTGGGTTATGATCATAGCAATCTCAGAAAAAATCTTGACTCAAGATCTACTTTAATTGCTTTTTTTTCCCAGAGCTTTCAACCTCATCTCGCAGTCTTAGTCAACAAATGGAGTATTCTCAGTTGAAATCCAAAAGTTGTTAGGCACATAAATTGTAATTGCGCATGTTTGATCTATAATTAGTTTTGACACTTCATAGGGCCATTGTTATTACATATTACTAGATTCCTTTCAGCAGGCAGCACAACGTGGTTGAAAGTTGACAGTAAAAATACATTTCGATGTATATTTGCTTCATATTTTTGCATGATATTGCAGAGAAAGAGGGGTGGAATTGCAAAAACTCCATTTAAAACACCTTCCTCGCTGCCTTCTGCCGTCATCCTGTAATATGGCCTCAATTACACAAGCAAGTGAAACATTGTCTTTCACTCTTTCACAAATGCTAAAGATTGCCCATCTGACAGTATTGCTGAAGATGTTGTTTGAAATAATAGTAAAATGTGTTAAATTTCACATCAATAGCTTTACTCTCACTTGCCATTGTAAAACTTGACTCTATGCAGACATTCAGGAGAATTGTGTTTTAACTTTTCTTTTCCTTTTGGCTCTGTAGTTTGTGCGTTTGGTTCAGATATTATTTTGAGTCAAAAGCAAAATATCAAAACACATATTTTCTGTTTGCAATTCAACCAAACATGAGCAATCATACATACTGCCTTTTAATAAATGCACATTCGGTACTGCGGAAACATTTTCAAAGGGCTTTCAACGCTGTATGCATGCACACAGATGCTCAAAAATAACCACAGGAGCAATGTGTAAACCACAGGAAAGCGTTTGCGCCCACAAACTACCTCTGTGTTCCTTTGTAAGCCGTTCTCTATGGGGGATAAGTAAAGGGAGGTAGGGGGGAGACGGCAAGAGGAGATGGTGGTTTAATAACCGATACTCTTGTCTCACCTTTTTTCTTTCCATTCACATAGTCATATTTAGAGGTTGATGCATTGTTCATACACTCAAAGATTAATAATTAAAAATTTATAATTTTACTCAAATGTAATGATTCAGTTCACTAGATATGTATTATCCCTGTGGGCAGTTTTAAAAAAACGGTACAAAGAAAAAGTCATCAGGTTGTTGATCAGAAGGAGAGGAAGTGAAACGTGTTTGTTAATAGCTGAACATGTGTCAGTGTGATAAGGATGATGACAATACAAAAATAAATTCTTTAGAATGATGATTGATAGTATTTAAAGGGAGTATGTTCTGCTCCGAAGCTGCACAAAGTACCAATTTAAAAGAAATGATAGCATATTGCTAGGTATGCCTAACATTATGAATTTTCTCACTCTTGCAGGAAATCTGAGGGCTGCAATGAAGACATAAATACTAATTAAGAATTGAAACTGGCCTTTTTGGCATCGCTGCTCCAAATGTAACTGTGCAAAAAGAGATTCAGCGTGGCTTCAGTTCAGTTGTGAGGCAAAACTAGAAGATGTAGTTATTTACCCACAAAAAGAGATGCTGGGTGCTGGATTTGTTAAACAACAGAAAAATCGAAGGAAAATTAAATGTGCAGAGTAAAAATGCAACAAAAAAAAATAAAGTTGCCTTTCTAAGATGAAAAGCACTCATAGATGAGACTGGACTAAGGAGAGATGCAGGTAATGAGTTGCATACATTGATCTTTACCAAGGAGGGTCTGTAAAACTTACTTAAAATAATAAAGTTGAGGATTTTGTGGCGACATGAGCATTTACTTCCTGTCCTACACCTTGTAGACTGCAGCTTTTTTATACATATTCGTTGAGGTCAAACATACAGTATTTTCCCGGAAAGCAGACTCTTCACAGAAAAGGGGGGGTTACTATTTGGTTGGAGAGGAACAGAGAAGAGGGGGCAGCCACGCTTGTGACTATTTCTGAATTTAACTGTCACACTTGTGTGGGTGGCTGCACCCTTTCCAGGAGGCTTAACTTCATTAATGTAATCTGTTTGATGGTAAGTTTATTTGAAAAGGGTTAGGTGAATGACATTTTTACTTCCAAGAATGTGAATATCAAAGTGGTTGTTCTGTGACAAGCGTTGATGTTACCCTGTAATTTAAAAACAATTATTAAGACATTTTTGGGAAATACTTTTAATAATTTCCTTGCCTAGAGTTGGATAAAAAGACAGATACCCCTCTCATGTCTGTGCGTCAAAGTGTGGAGCTTGAGCCAGGAGCTGGTTAGCTTAGCTTAGCTTAACGTAAAGACTTAAAGCAGGGGGAAACAGCTAGTGCAGTTAAAAAAACAAGACAACACATCTCAATCTCACTAATAACTAATGAACACATATCTCCTTTTGTTTAATAGGTACAAATGTAAGACATTTCAACAAACAGCCATGCTAGCTCTTTCCCCTGCGTCCAGTCTTTATGCTAAAATAGGCTAACACTCTCTCAGCTGTAGCTCCACACTCAACACAGACACACTGTAAGAGTGGCGAAAGTGAAAAAGCACAAAATGTCAAACTATTCCTTTTTGAATAATTTTTCGTCCACTGAACAAGCTTTTAACTCAACAGTGACATTGACATGTATCAACTTTTAATTACATATGGTGACCAACAGAGTCTTATTTACACATCCAGCAGATGTACACATCAACATTATCATTAATGCAGAATATCTCTCTGGCCACCAGGTGAATGTACAATCCAATGTTCACTTTCCTTTTAGCTCTGTTTTTGGTCTCCTCCAGCTCCTGAGGGAAATATCTGGCTCTTAGCTGCTAAACGCTCCTCATAGCTTTTTTGATAAAAACTGCTGCCTGCTGGTATTTTGCCCTTTTCAGAATCTAGTCTGTGTAGAGACTGGAGTGTCATTTCCTTCATTTGAAATTGTTATGCGGAGGCAGCGTGTGGTCACACTGTACCTACTTTAATTATAATAATATCCAAACTTTCACAATGCCATTAGCGGTGTCTTTCACCAGGAATCACTCTCTTTGTTTTACTGGGAATTCAGTCAGTTCACATTGCCCAGGTTCTCAATAAACAGACCTTTTCTGGCCATGAGTCCTGTATTTCAGTGTTGGATTGCACGTGTCAAAATAAACTTGTTGTAATTTTATTGAATAGTTTAGAGTGGAGTACAAGCTGCTGTGTAAGCAGTTGTATTCTATGACTTCATTTCAAGCGCGAGCTGTAGTGGCATTTCCATTTAATTGCATTTGTAGCAGCAGCACTTAATTGATCTGAACATAAGGAAACTCCAACCAGGCTCTTCTTTGTATCGTGTAGAAGTGCATGAGACGGTAAAGCAAATGTAAAGTGATACACAGTATAAACTGTTTGGGTGGTCTGTAACGTCCTACTGTTGCTTTGACCGACATGGCCATCCATCATCTACTGTACGCGTCTGCTCCACCACGGGTCAGGGTCGGGCTGCATGGTATTTATAGTGAGCCTCGATGCCTCAGTCTGTCTCTGGTATGTGTGGGCAGCCTAGCTGAGAGGCACCTGTGACCAGTGTTGTTGTTCTACTGTTGCGTGTGCGTGTGTGTGTGTGATTCAATTTTTGCACTTCGGTGCCTGCTGAAGCGCACCAAATGAACACAGACACAGGCCTTCTGCTGTCTAGCACGAGCCCAGAGGGGAGTAAAGTGTAAGTGCATGTGTGCCCATCCTGTCCTTATTTCTTTTATTTTTTTCCTTCTGGGGGTAGCAAAGAGGGGGATTCATCATCTCTGCGATGGTCTGTCAGCTCGTGTCACAATGAAAGGCCATCTCTCTCACAACAGAACACGAAAGGCTGTCGCTTCCCGTCGACACACTCGCAGACTAGTAACTGAAGGTTGTTCCTTACAATAGAGATCGTTTTTACACGTTTCTTTTTTAAACATTAGCAGATTATGTACAAAATGTCTTTGTCTAACAGCTGACATTTTGTTTTCACTCATCTGTCCTTGTCTGTCTTATCACACTATGTTGTTCAGAGCGTGTGCACCTCACATTCATCTCCGCCTCTCGCTCTTTCTCTCATATTTGGAAGACGAGCTGTGGCATGTTAGGAATTCATATCAGCCGACGTGCACCTTGCAACACATCAGATACAGAGGGAAGGAATGAGGGTAGAGAGGGATGCAGAAAAGAGGTCAGAGAACACAGGTAAACGTGCTGCACAGACAATCTTGTGGCTGATATTCATCCTATTAGTTTCCCTTTGGTGTCAGCACATATCTCAGGAAATGCCTTGGCATTTACGAACCTCGCAGATAAAGCCCGCTCTGTATACCAGCCCTTAGAAGAAAAAAAGCCCCTGGTGTGCTCGGGTCTCACACACGACTCAACGCCACCCCCTGCAGGTTTTTAAAGGTTGTGTTTTGTTACGTTATGTTTGATCGGATCCATTCCCTTAAATGAACCAGCTGAATAAACAAGAGATGTGTTGAGTAGTAGACAGCATTGATTCACTCTGTGCAGTGGTCAGCACTGATAGGGCCTCAACCAGTGTGTGTGCGCCATCAAGCAGGCAGGATGTCCTGTCGGGGATAATGGAGGCTCGCTTCTGTTGGCGTCCAGGACTGATATTGATCAAACCTCAGAGAGTAAAAGCAGTGCTCCAGAATTGCTTTACTCACTTGTATATTTATATTTTATGTTGTTTTTTGATTATGAAAGGTTTCAATTTAAGTGCAGAGCCAACATCTGTCCTTCCCTTTGCTGTTCACATGCTTGACACTTTAAATGGTTTCCTTTCCGTACCCTCATTTTCCTGCGTCCCCTCCCTTCATTTCTAATTTTCATCCCTTCTTCTGCCCACTTCTCTCTCTCTCTCTCTCTCTCTCTCTCTCTCTCTCTCTCTCTCTCTGTGTCTGTGTGTGTATTTCCTCTAATGAGCCCCATGCGGAGCCACGTTCGTGTAATTAAAATGTACACCGTTCATCTGGGAGGAAGGGAGTCTCCTTAATCTGCGTCAACCCACATTTTAGCCTCTGAGGATTTTCCTGCTGCTGCACGCGCACACACAGACACACTTCCCAGTTTCCCTCGCTATCTCTTTCGCCATTGCTCATTGTTCCAGCCCAGCTGTGCCCTGCCATGTCACATTTAGTGTTGTGGACATGGAAGGTAACAGAATGCTGGTGTGTTTGTCGTTGTTCAAAGATGGTGGACTGTGTTTAATTGATGTAGTTTGTTAGAGCTGGATGCAGCCTATTTTAAGTAGGCAGGGTTCCGTCACTTTCTTACAACTGTCTGCTTCTCAGGAACTTGGGTCTCTCAAGATTGAATGTGGCGTTGTTCTTATCGCACATCAAACACAAGTTTTATTCCCTGTGAAAAAAATTAATGCAAGTCCCTTTTTACATGCATTTATGCATACAATTTGCTAAAATAAAGTTATCTCCAAAAAGTTCTTGCCTCTCCTTACAGAGGATAAGAATGATGGCTCATTTTTAAGGTTGAGCACTTGGGTGTCTGCTGGCTTCCTCATTTTACTGTAGTTCCATTTTTGGTCACTGGGGAGCTACTCTGTGCTTTGCACTGGAGTCTGTGTGTCACGGTATGTTCCTCTGGCAAGAGGAGGCTGACACACCTCTGTGTGTTTGTGTAGTTTGTGGATGGGTCACAGCATGCCTAGCATGCAGTGTTCAGTGAACAAAGGCGACCCTTAAACTGCTAGTTTCTATAGTTTAGCCTATATACTCTAAATTAGAGGACTGTAGTCCAACCACTTTGTTGAGGGAAAGGAGCTGCTGATTTCTGCTGATACAGATCTCCCACAAGCCAACAGAATCTATTTCATATAGCCTAAGGGTTAGTGTTTTAGCGTAACTCCATTTTGGAGCAGTAGATTCTTGATAACCAGGGTTAAAGCCAGTTCAGCTCGAGCTAAATTGATTAACATCTCTTGTGTAAACCATCTGGACTAACATCTGTTGATTGAGATCTCCACCAGCTACAGTAAAACTTTTATTCCGACACCAGCAGCAAATATGTACCGAGGCCTTCAGATATTACTATTTCTTTATGCAGTATTTCGTTTTAGCCTGTCTTCACTTAATCCTAGTCGAGTCTGGACTTGTCTGATGCAGTTTTTTTTTTCTTAATGTGTAAATATGTAAAACGTAATGAAGGTTATGGAAGACTGTGTCGACTAAAAAGGTACATCCATATCACTGTTTCTCTGTGGTGAGGGTGATGTCATCACGATATAAATAAGGTGCTCCGTGTGAAATGTTGTAAAGAAGAAGTCTTAACCTCTGTTGTCAACCTTTAAACACAGGAAAGGCTTGCTGACTTCCCCGTTTACTGGACAAGAAGAGGAGCCCAGTGCCTGCCGTGTTCAGTGCACCTGTCTGTCTGTCTGTCTGTTGGTTTGAAACATTTAGGTTTTATCAAACACCATACTTGGTGTGGATTGTAAAGATTGACAGTTGTGTTGTTTCTGCCTCCTAACTTCCATGGGTGTGTTTCTTGCTACTACCAAGTGAGAGCTGAGGACACGCACACAGAGCTGGCTGCAGTAGTGTAAACAGTGTGCTGTGCTGCGTCCATAATGAAACTCTGTGGAATGTGCTCGAGCTTCTGAACGGAGTCTCCGCCGTGTGAAACCTAGTCAACTGGCATGTTAGCCATGCTAGCCATGCTAGCCATGCTCATGCTAAGTTGGGCCAAGTGGATCTGGTATTGATCTGGCTCTGCCTTTGCTGTGTCTCCTCTCAGTCTGGGAAACATTGCAGTCCAAAGTACTTCTGTACTGATGATACTCTGCTATACATAGCATTCATTTTTCAGGTTAAAATGTGCAAATGTAGTTGGTCTTCTGATTAAATCGTGTTGTGCTTAGAATCTTGACAAGGTCATATCTTTATAATCTGTTATTTATTATAGTTAAAGACTAAATTGAATGTAACATTACAATGTGGTAAAAGTGAGTCCAAAGCACCATAAGTAACCTAAGCAGAGTGAGCGCGACGCTGCCAGTGTGAAGGAGGAGCAGATAACACTTTTATATACCTTTTGTGGTACCACTCCCTTAGTTGGGCATGCCTCTGTTGATAAGAGCTCCGCTTGCTGTCAACTTTCCTCATTTCACAACGTTCTCCTTCACCTGCCGTAACGTGTTCAGCCTGCCACGGTTGGACAGCTCCCTCCTCAGAGAACGTTTTCTGTGTGTTTCATTTGCGTGAGTAGTATCTCTTACTTGAGCTTTCAGGCAGCTAGGTTGGACCTGGCATTGCAGTGTATGTGTGTGGAGGGGGTGAACCTAACCCGCTGCTATTATTTTTAACCCCTCCTTCTCCTCTCTACCCTGACCCTCTGCTCTCAGTTGCCCCCCCTGCTCTCTTATGCTGATGGTAGAGTTAAGAAAGGCAGTTCCTGCCTGGCATATCGTCTGTTTGTGTTACCCTCTTCCTCCTCCACTTCTTCTTTTTCTGTATTATCTCGTCTTCACTTCTCTGGGGAAACGTCTTGTCTTTTTCTGAGGTACGTCTCATCTCTGTGTTACTTTAGCTATGACTTTTCTGTCTTGCCCCACTGCTTTATTTTACGATGGAGCTTTGAAGTAGTTGGTGTTTGGATAATTTTAATAATACTGGGAATATTGTATCAAGTATAAAATACTAAACCCCTCACAATAAAGAGTTTTTTTTGATTAGGAATAAAACTTTAGTTTATGAACTTCATTTTGACAAAGCCATTGTCCTTAACAGACTCAAATATATTGGTATGTATAGAAATCTAATGTCATTTTCTATAAACATTAATTTTGTACAAACTTACTCTTGTTAGAGTAAGTTTGTTTAATTTAGGCTTTTATTTTTTTTTTAGTACTTGTGAAATTCTGCAAGAGAAACTAAACACTGCTGTGGTGAGTGAGCGCGCTAAAATAAGCCCAAGTATTCAGTAATACAGTCTGCAGTCTTCATTAAATCCCCTATAATGTTATGTGTCCTTCTACCTGCAGGTTAGGACTGCTCAATTAGTATTTTGTTTTCTTGGCCCGTGTTCCTCTCAGAATACCAAATAACCCCTTCACGTAGTGATGTTAGCTGTTGTGGTGTAGATGGTGAATATAAGCATGTATACCTGGTTGCAGACTTGACAGCGTCTCTTGGATTTAAGACTCCAGGCAGACAAGGGTCAATGAGTAACCAAAGGAGTGGCTATGACAGTCTGCATGATTCAACTTTTACAACTCCACCTCCCCTGATGTCAGTGCACATGGGCTTTTGACCAATTGCGAAAGGCGGCGTAATTATTTGTTCCTGTGTGTATGCAAACAGAACAGGTGGTGATGTTTTTTGCAGCGATATACTGTCCTGTCACCCAACCCCGTCTCGGAATATAACTATCTTCAGACATGTGATGAGAAAAATCTTTGTTTTATATTTTTCCACAGATGCTTTGTTGGCGGACCTTGAGTCCACAACATCACACATTTCCAAGCGTCCGCTCTTCCTGTCTGACGAGACCGCCTACTCCTTCCCTGTTGGGGACCAGACCCAACAAGACATCTGCTCTCCACCGCAAGTCCCACCTACTCCCTCTGAGCTAAACGGACTTGATGAAACAGAGGTAAACGCTCACATACATGTTAAAGATAAGATCAATTATTCAATAAAAAAAAAAAACATTGTTACATTTACTTCTGGATACTCTTAACGTGACCTTCACTTCCTCTCCTCAGTCCTTCAGCTCAGCCCAGAGAAGTCCCTGGTCTAGAGATAGTGGCAGTCCAACTCAACCCACCGGTGAAGAGGACCACGTATACAGGTAGGAATCGTGTAATTTGGATCAACAGTTATAAACACTCTCACAAATACTTTGTAGCCCCCAAAGGGTTAGTGATTTACTCAATGGCATGTTTGTGAACGACCTCTACCATATTTTACTAATTATAGAGAGGACATTAAAAGGGAGAGCATAATGTTTATTTTTGACACACACACACACACACACACGCACACACACACACACACACATTAGACAAGAAATCTCCAATTGAATTTTGACTCATCTGTGAGCCAGAGATTCTCCAAATGATGCCGGAGTCAAAATATAGCATCACTCTCAGTCCATAGCTCTGTTGATGATAAATATTGGTTCTTCTCGCTACTCTGTACAGTTTCCCTAATAAGCAGAAGAGTAGTGAGTCATCAGCTGTTGCCATGAACTCATCCTTGGGCAGCAACCTGTCTGAGCTGGACCGCCTGCTGTTGGAGCTCAACGCTGTCCAGCAAAGCACCCCTGCCTTCCCCACAGAAGGTACACAAACAGATGACTTTACAATTTATAAATGTGTTTGTGGTGTTACACAGGGATGTCCCTTCTCTCCACTGTATTTAAGTGTTTACGATATGACAAACTATGCACTGTAGATCCATGAAGGAAATTCATTTAGCATTTTCTTCTGTAATAGAAGAAGCAGCTCCTCCGCTGCCTGCCAGCAGCGTCATCCACCACGTCCAGGAGAATGGAGTCTCTACTGCGGGAAAGGCTGGTCCGCCTGTATTGGAGAAGCCCAAACGCAGTGCAGCAGCTCGGGGAATAGAGGATGTACGACCAAGTGTAGAGAGCCTCCTGGATGAGCTGGAAAGTTCTGTGCCCTCTCCCATGTGAGCGACAAATTGTTAAAGCAACATGGGAATTGTGTCATTGCATGTAGCTGTTAAAATGAGTGCTCAAGAATGTTATACATTTAATGTGGAAAGGCCATCAATTTAGTTGATTGTGTTCTTTCTTTCTTTCTTTCTTTAGTCCCACACCGTTGGTCGTGTCAGACGAACAAATAGATGGACTAGAGGAAACGCCAGCACAGCAGCAAGCCAGAATGTCTGCCTCCTCTGCCACACGGGAGCTGGATGAGCTAATGGCCTCCCTGTCCGACTTCAAAGTCCAAAGCAATGTGAGTATGGTAGTGGGTAGCTTTTGTGTCATGGGTGTTTGCATACTGGATGGAGGATAGTTATTTTTGGTTTTGTGCAACTGTTAAGGACTGCGCTGCAGATGTTTAAGGGTTTGCCTGAATGTTAGATTCATTGTATAAACTAGGATCTAGGATCAGACTAGTTTTATACAGTGTCTTTTCCATATGTGTGAGTTTGTAATGTCAAACACATTGCTGCTGCTGCTGGTAGTGTTCTGCAATAGAAATAGAAATGATATTTCTGCCGTTTTACTGTTTCCATAGATTACACTTACAACTGTAAACAATGTTGCAATGGCCTATATGTAGTACGGGCCGGAGCTTTTATTTACCTCAACTGAAGAAAGAACTATTTTATTATTTTTAACCTGCCCTTCTTTTTTTTTTAAGTATTCGAGAACAAACCAGAACAACCAGCTTTCAATTTCAAATTTACTTTGAGTTGTTGTCACGCTTGACAAAAAAAAATCATATACTACATCACATTTAGATTATGTTGTGCTACATTTGTTTGACTAGTGTGCAATTTAGTTGAAAGCTTTCATTCATAGAGGAAGTTGTGGGGTTGAAGCAGCAAAACCAACATATTTTTGTTGACAACATAACATGATGCAATCTAATACACTTTACCATTGAAGCCCATGAATAAAGTAATAATAATAAAGTAGTAGTAAATGTTATCTTTGTGAAGGTTCCATTTTTGAGAGTTTAGAAGAATTGTTAATTCTAGTAATTCGAGATTTGATGTGATTTTGTACGCCCCCCGCATGTCTGAGGGCAACTATCAGGGTTAATTTGTTCAAATAAGCTGAAACAAGTTCATTTTTGTAGTATAGAATAATTACTTGAAGACAATTGAGTGGACTCTGCCCCTGCTTGGCTTTCTGTGTGAGACAACTTTTCTGTTCATTTCCTTTATTCTCAAATGTTATTTTTCCGCTCTCTTTCTCTTTTCTCTACCACTGTTTGTGTCTCGTCTTTGTTTGTACATTGCGATCATTACATCGTTGTACCCAATTCAGTCTGGTTCTCAGTTGTCTTTGAATCAGGAGGCTCTAGATCTTTCATTGGTAGCTGGTTCCCCAGGAACCTCCCTATCTATAAATCCCAATATTGGTTCAGTGGATAATCTTCTACCTTGTAGTTACTCTACTCCCTCTTGTACCCCTCTTCCATTGGAACTTCATATAGATGAAGATGGTTGTTCAGCCTCTAAATCTTCAGCTGGTTCTGTAGTTATTGCATCGTCCAGGAGCCTTCAGTACTCCCAGATCCAACAGATAGATGATGGTGACAGTGTCACCTCTGAGATCTCTCATGTGGAGAGCCTTAGTATCTCTAGTACCACAAAGCCTGCTAGTAAAGCTGAAGGCAACAACCTTACACATGTGTCAATCACTAACACTAGCAAAGTCTCGAGTCCACTTGGAAATAGCTTAAGCTCAGTTACTGCTGGCAGAAGTCCTAGTCCAGTAGTAGTTTCCAAGAGCCCTTGTCCCATTAGTGTGTCTATAAACCACAGTCCCCTTCTTAGAGCCAAGAGTCCTAGTCCACCTGATCTCAAATGCTCCAGTCCAAGTCAGTTTTACAAGAACCCAAGCCCAATCCCTAAAAGCTACAGTCCAGTTCCTTTAATTCACAGTACAGTCACAGTTACAAGACTTTCAAGTCCAGTTCCAAAAAGTGCAAGTCCAGTGACCGTCCCTAATATCTCTAGTCTTGTAACCATCCCAAAGAGTGCTAGTCCAGAAACAGTTCCCAAGAGTGCTAGTCCACTGTCAATTCCAAGACTTTCAAGTCCAGTTCCAAAGATTGCAAGTCCTGTGACAGTCCCTAATTCAGTAGGTGTACCCAAGAGTTGTAGTCCTGAAACATTGCCAATGAATGCTTGCCCAGTGATACTTCCAAGGCGTTCAAGTCCAGTGACAGTTCCAAAAAGCCCTGCTCCAGTTATCAGAAAAAAATACACAGTTCCAGGCACCAGCAGTCCCAGAGCTTCACCAGTTCCACTTGGCGCTGTACCATCAAATAGCCTGTCTTCCCCTCCTACAGAAAAGCAGGGAGATGAAATGCTGGGTTTAACATGGCCATGTCGGGATCCTTTATTAGATGATGCTTTAGACAAACTCTTAGCCCCCGACTCCACACAATGGAGTGAGAACCAGCCACCTGCTTCCATCATCCCCGGAGATGAAGACAGATCCTGGGAGGAGGAAGACGGAATTTACCCTGATCTCAGCCGAGAGGGAACCCTGACACCCATGACTGAGTCCAGCTGGATGGATGAGTGCTTCACCCCCTCCACCTGCCCCGGGACACCAGATGCAACACTGGACCTTCCCACACAGCAGCCCTCTGCTGTCGAGCGACTATCTGCTTCTGGCCAAGTAGGACGCTCAACTTGAGTCTCCCAAAATAAGCTGCTGGCAAAAAGCCTGAGAGGCTTTAGCACAACATGTGGTCTTTCTATTATTTGGCCATGTGGCCTGATATATTAATTATGTGTGACAATAATGGCAGAATGGCTGTGTTAGATAATTGTTCAAGCAGAGTGTAAATGTAGTTGCCGAAATAAGCTTATTTTGGGAGATCAGCTCCTGCATACTCAAGGAGCTGTGCAAAAGTACAAAAACACAATGTGTCTTGATAAAGAGAAATTCCTCCGTCTATGTGGCGTGATGCATGTAGTGTCATTGCATAGCAATTGCAAAACAGCTTCAGGGATGAATCTCCCTGTAGAGATTATTTTGTGGCTGATGTCGAAAGCTTGGCTGAAAGGATGTTTCCGCACGCCCCTACTTGCTTCTTTCGACATTGCTGTGCTAGTCACAGGGCCTGGTTTATGCAACCAATGGATGATGAGAAAATTTTGTTTTTAATCACTGATGGTGCAAATACAAAGATTCTACGGTGGATATTTTTCTGTTTCGCTAATGCATACATGCAATAAGAACATGCACAAAAAAAACATACAAGAACTTCGCTTCTTTCATCTTTGGCCTTGCTTTGGTACATGCTGACTTATGTGCAAGCATTTTGTGATAGACCTGTGTTGCCTTGCCCTCAGCTATGCTGCATGTTGTGTCTCAGATACCGGAGTAGTTTTAAGTAGACTTGACAGTAGAGAATGAATTTGAATGGAATGGAAGGCTGTGCTTTGCTTCTGCAGGCAAATTTGATTGGATACACGAGTGCCTGACAACCTCCAGAACATTTTTGACAAAAGTACGTATGCTCTGGAGCCAGTGCTTGAGCATTTTTGCCACTTGAATGAGACATCCTGTGCTAGGCCTGTCCTACTTGTGTTTGTAACCAAACATGGACTTTCTGGTGAATGGCACAACCACACCTCCTTATATCATCTACTCTCCAGCTCAAGTCGGTTATCCGCCGCACCAAAGAGACCTCCAATGTGCATCCAATGTTCAGGGAGGGAATGTTGCGACGTAAAATGGGGCCGGTCATTGTGAATAAGAGCAACTCGCAAGACCGACTCATTGAGGAGCTGCAGGGGAAACTGGGTATTGGGCGAGTGGAGCGCAAGCGTAAACAACTGCCAGATGATTGGATGACAGAGGGAGTCATCGTCATGTCCAACCCACAGCGAACACGGGAAGAAAATGTCCAGCCATCTGTGGATAAGGTAGACATTAGAGGTGCACAGCAGGAGTCAGTGCTATTCAGTGCTACTCTGAGACCAAGTTAAACCAAGAGTTGGAAATGATATGTCCCTCTGATGGTTTAGCTTATGTTTGGCCTATGGTCAATAAATTGACTGGCAAATATAACATTTATATGATGTTTCATCATATTGCCATAGCATTTTTATTTGTCTTTGGTAGTCACTTTAAACAGTTCAGTTTGTTATTTCAATTTTGTTTTTATTACCATTTTCTTTTTCTCCTTCTGACCCTGTTTTTGTATGTCATCTGTTTCCTCTCTTTGCTGTTTCCTTCATTTCCCCAGATCATCATCCCTCCAGAGTCACCTGCCCCACAGAGAAAAGTCCCCCCCCCCCCCCCCCCCCCCCCCCCCCCCCCCCCCCCCCCCC
>CALSCE010010661.1:10790381-10824864 GCA_943593645.1 Bovichtus variegatus
GTGTGTGTGTGTGTGTGTGTGTGTGTGTGTGTGTGTGTGTGTGTGTGTGTGTGTGTGTGTGTGTGTGTGTGTGTGTGTGTGAGGCGGAGACAGACAGACAGACACATCTCTTAGTTCGGCTTGTTTCCCCCTGCTTTCTTTTTATGGTTGTAAATAGATAGAACTGTCTGCCCTTATTTCATTTCCCCGTTGTAGAAATCCACAGACAGAAGGTGCATTTAAAATATATTTAGTCTCTGATAGTGCTATGTTCTTATGCGACTGCTCTTATTAATAAATATATTGTTTGATTTTGAAACCGTGGCATTTCTAAGGCAATTCCATGGTTTAATCAATTAATTTTATTTTATGAAAAAAATGCCCCCCCCAATTTTGAACAGCCCCATCTGTCACTTCATCCTGGCGCCTGGCCTGCATCTGGAGCCTACATTCTTATCACATTAAGCCACGTTGTGAATTGAATTAAAAGTAAATATATAAGTGGTCATAAACACTGTTATGCTCATTTGACGGAGATCATAAAATACAGCGGTATAATAAAACAATGGACAGATGATGCAGCCGTGCATCACGTCATCTTTAATTGACGAGGAAAGGATTTCTTATTTTATTAAATACCTGTTGCCTCGACTCCTCTCTCCTCGAGTCTCTTCCTCGCCTCCTCCACTCGCATCTCCTGTGGGCGGGACTAGGACACGAGGCGAGGAGTCGAGGCAAGGAATCGAGGATTTTTCCAAACTGGGAAATGAGAAAGGCCTATAGGCATTCATTTTACGAATTACCGTTACCATTAGCCTAGTTGTAAAGGTTAAGGGTAAACATAATTCTTTTCACCACCCTTGTTGCTTTTAGTTGACACGGAAATAATGTATGACCCGTTGTTTGTACATGGATTGCTCCTATTGGTGACAGAAGTGATTGACACAACAACCATCCAATCGCTGTGTAGCTTACGCCCATACTCCATTGTGATTGGTCACTTGTTTTATATAAATTCTGCTCGAGTACGTCGCCTGTTCTCTTTCTTTCACGCGACCCTCTAGTCTCGGTAAGGATTGTCTCTAGCACTTTCAGAAAACATGTTTATACATTTAAGTTCAACAGTCACGTAGGACGTGTGTTGTAATGTGTTAAACTCTTATAGCACCTTTAACAATATGGTTTATGTCGTCCAAAAGTACGTTAGGTAGACTTGACCTAGTGCGGCCTGCTAATATAATGTTAGCTTGCTGTTAGCCGGCTAACGTTAGCAAGTCGACCACATAACAGGGTCTTATGTCGTTTCTTATGTATTTTAATATGTATTTTTTTTAAATATACAAACTTGTTCATTCTTTTGGTTGCAGGTATTACCTTGTCTTTAAACCAGCTGTTTAGCGATCCTTGGAAGCACTGCAAAGATGCCCAGGGAAGACAGGGCCACGTGGAAGTCCAATTATTTTATGAAAATCATCGTAAGTAGGACTTGACTTACGTAAGTTTGTTTACACGTATCTATAAATTTCCTGTATATATTTAATATAGAAAGACATTTAATTAATATTCGACTATTTGTAGAAACTTCTGGATGACTATCCAAAATGCTTCGTTGTGGGTGCAGACAATGTCGGCTCCAAGCAGATGCAGACCATCCGTCTGTCTCTGCGTGGGAAGGCTGTGGTGCTCATGGGTAAAAACACCATGATGCGTAAAGCCATTCGTGGTCACCTGGAGAACAATCCTGCCCTGGAGAAGTAAGGTCACTGTCTTCTGCTTTTAAAACACTTTTTTTTTTTTTTTTTTTTTTTTTAAGTTGCCAGTATTTGTATAGCAGGATAAGTTACAATGCAGCTTGATTGGTACTGCTTTGTCGTTCCCCCTGCAAACAGCAACTTGTTTCCTCGCTATACCTGTCAGTCAGCATCACTCGACTGCCAGGCACGAAAGGTTTCAGACACAAACTTAAAAGATATTCTGATCTCATCTGCCTGCATATCTAATGCTTAATTCCATCATTTAACAGACTTCTGCCTCACATTAAAGGAAATGTGGGCTTTGTCTTCACCAAGGAGGACCTGGCTGAGGTCCGGGACCTGCTGCTGGCAAACAAGGTGAGACGACAAGAATACAAGTGCCTGGTGCAGATGCCATGGCTTGGTGTATTCATTCACCTGTACAACCATACAACTAATGGCCTTAGATGGCTGTTAAAGGAATTTGGTAAAACATTACAGTATAGTCACTTTCTAACTGATATAAACATGGACACATGATTCAGAACAGTCTAAAGTCCAGTATATTTCATGTGCAGGATAAGTTACAATGCAGCTTGATTGGTACTGCTTTGTCGTTCCCCCTGCAAACAGTAACTTGTTTCCTCGCTATACCTGTCAGTCAGCATCCCTTGACTGCCAGGCACGTATGGTTTCAGACACTATAAAGATCTCAAATAAAGTCACAATGTTCAAAACTGCTGTGACTTCTGTCCTAGCTAAGTAGCTAATTAAACTCTTCAATACCCCAGGTACCTGCAGCTGCCCGTGCTGGAGCCATTGCCCCTTGTGATGTGACTGTGCCAGCCCAGAACACTGGTCTGGGTCCTGAGAAGACCTCTTTCTTCCAGGCTCTGGGTATCACCACCAAGATCTCTAGGGGAACCATTGAAATCTTGGTAAGTTTGACTACCATAGTGTGGTACTTGGACTTTCACTGACATGCTGGAAGGATTGCTTCAAGTTAACTAAAAGCCAATGTTCCAGACTGCACATTAAATGTTTACATTGGTAACTAACTGGCATTTCTGTCCCCAGAGTGACGTCAGTCTAATCAAGGTTAGCGACAAGGTTGGTGCCAGTGAGGCCACACTGCTCAACATGCTGAACATTTCACCCTTCTCCTACGGACTCAACATCCAGCAGGTGTATGACAATGGCAGTGTTTACAGTCCTGAGGTGCTCGACATCACAGAGGCATCTCTGCATGCCAAGTTCCTGGAGGTGAGATGCTGTGAATAAAAGCAGTCTGTGGAACTACATTTAATTGATCCTGTATGTTTTACATACCTGTACCTATTTGATCACTGTATCAAACTTGTGATTTTTAGGGTGTGAGGAACATTGCAAGCGTGTGTCTGGAGATTGGCTATCCCACTCTGGCCTCTGTCCCCCACTCTGTCATCAATGGCTTCAAGAGAGTCCTGGCTGTCGCTGTTGAGACAGACTACTCCTTCCCTCTGGCAGACAAGGTATGTAGATTAAATCACATGTCCATTTTAGGTGACATGCAGACAGTCTTGTCTAATCAGCCTCCATCTGTATGATTGTTTTGCTTGACCAGGAAACTACTAGGTTTAAATAAAAATATTTTTGTCCTCCACAGGTAAAGGCCTTCCTGGCTGACCCAACTGCTTTTGCTGCTGTCGCAGCACCTGTAGCCGCTAAAGAGACTGCGGCTGCTGCTCCAGCTGCTGAGGAGGCTAAGGAAGAGTCTGAGGAATCGGATGACGACATGGGCTTCGGTCTGTTTGACTAAAACAATACAGCAAACAACCAAGATTTGAGTTAAATGAACATGATTCAATAAATTTGCTTAAGCTCTATTTGCATTGTGTGGATTTCTTTTGTGCTAAATTGTAAGGTTACATATGGTAACGTGAATATGGATGCTGTACTGTAAACATTAAGATGCTTATCTGGGAGGTAACTATAAAGTAAATCCAATTAATACAGGATTCGCCTGAATGGATGCTAACTTTTGCATTTTTCATTGACTAAAAGATTAAAAATTGGTTGAATCTACTTTTTTTTTTTTTTTTTTTTTAGGAGAGCTAATCATGTAGGGAAGTGGCGTTTAATAAACTAGTTTCCACTCTTCTGAAGCTTCGTGCAGCGAAGCGCAATGCTTTTGGCATAATATATATGTATAACTTGCAATCGTAAAGCTGCATAAATGAAACTCAAGGCAGGTGAAACGTTGCATTGC
Source organism: Bovichtus variegatus (assembly GCA_943593645.1). Taxonomy (NCBI): domain Eukaryota; kingdom Metazoa; phylum Chordata; class Actinopteri; order Perciformes; family Bovichtidae; genus Bovichtus; species Bovichtus variegatus. The sequence goes on from CALSCE010010661.1 coordinate 10,794,342, forward strand.
TCGAGAAACTGTAATAAATACTTGCTGCCCTGTACCAACGTATCTGAGAATCTAAACAATCTGCGGTCTGGTCGAGCAGTCATGATCACCTTACCCTGACTTCTTCATATCCAATCTTGTATTTTACTTTTGTCCAGTGGGGCTTTTGTTAACATTTGAGTTTAGCTCTTTGAGAGACTTGCCAGTATTGTGCTGTATCAAAACTACCCGGTATAGTTTTCGAATTCAATAATCAACATTCTTCGGATGTGGTGGATATGATGGACTGACGATATAAAATGTTTATCTGCTTGAGCTACATGCGTGTATATATTGTGTGTGACATGTAATCCACGTGTACTTCCAGACTTGAAGTGAGGGACAGGGCACCTGTCGAGTAGAAACATTTATCCATTTTAAAATGTTAGTGACGTATATCTTCAAACGTTTATGCAAAAATACTTTTATTTTGAAATCAAAAGCCCGGAAGTCTGAGACTAGCTGGGGCGTAGATGCATAGCAGCTACATGAGAAATATCCACTATGGCTGAGGTAAGATTTTGGAGCTTTTATTAGTTTTTAATCGTGGACATGTAGTTGGATGCTGCGATATTTAACGTGTTTAAGGTGATTTATTTGATTTTGGGGATGATTAAGGCTAACATTGTCATACTTTACAGCGGCGTTGACGGGTCAGCAAACGTAAGCTAACGTAGCTAGCTAACACCCAATATCATAAGCGGACCGTAGTACTTTATATGCTGCATTATATTATTTGTACTATTTTATTGTACTATTGTTTCATAGTTTCCTATAGTAGCCTACATCAACAGTGTCAACATAACAGGTGGTAATTGTCATCGGGTTAGAATAATGTTTACAAAGTTATATGTTGTGGTAGTTATTAGCATGAGAAGGTTAGCTTGATAGTATGAGCGTCAAGATGTTCCTCCGAGTTTAAGTGTAGCTAGCTTTACTGTTCCAACCCTTCAGATAGATATTGTTCATGAAAGACAGCAGCCTAAGTCTTGATTCTTTGTCCAGACCCACAGTTTACAGGACCTCCAGCAACCAGCTGTCTCCTCCAAGGTGTTCATCCAGAGAGACTACAGCTCAGGAACCATCTCCAAGTTCCAGACCAAGTTCCCCTCTGAACTTGAGTCAAGGGTATGTACAGTGTTTACATGGATGTTGACTCAATGACAAAATATTGTGTGTAATATCCCAACTGTTTGTGTGGTTTCAGATTGATAAGCAGCAGTTTGAGGAAACCATCCAGACTCTAAACAACTTGTATGCAGAGGCAGAGAAACTAGGGGGGAAGTCTTATTTGGAGGGCTGCCTGGCGTGTCTAACTGCCTATACAATATTCCTCTGTATGGAGACACACTATGAAAAGGTAAAACTGCTACAATGTTATGTTGTGTATATCATATCAGCTCATATTTCTGTCTCTAGTGGGTTGGACAGATCTACATATTAATGTGCATCTTATAGTTGCGTGCTACTGTCTGTCTCTGTGTGTGCAGGTGTTAAAGAAGATTGCTCGGTACATTAAGGACCAGAATGAGAAGATATATGCTCCCAGGGGCTTGCTGTTGACTGACCCCATCGAGAGAGGCCTCAGAGTCGTATCCTTCTTCATCAATAAATATTCCCATCTACATGTGCCTCATTTTACACACCACTCCTAAACTAAATTGTGTCTTCTCAATCTTAAAAAAATACAGTACTTAGCTCAATATGTTAGGTCGTAAATGTAAACATAGTTGGTGTAACCTTGTGTATGCTAAGAAAAGTACTTTTTTTGTTAATTATATAAGAAAATGTGCATGTAGCAGTTTGTATCTTCCTTAACTTGCTATCTTCTAGGTTGAAATTACCATCTTTGAAGACAGAAGTACTGGCTCTGGAAGATAAAGAACCTTGAGGTATGGAGTCCTTCTGGTGTATGTTTGATGAAGAGTTGGGTCTTAACTGATTTTAAAAACGTGCTACACCACAGACATAACAACAGATTAAACTCATTTTTTATATTTTAATCGTTAGAATGCACACATGAAATAATTCAATCAACATGCAGGACCACACAATTGCCATTTTTACTAAACTATTTCAGAGTGGCGATCCCAGGAACTTGGGATCTCACAGAAACTTGCGTGATCAATGTCACTTTTGTACCAAAAAAAGAAAAAAGTATTAAGTTAGTTTCCCAAAACATCAGCCATGAACTTTGTTTAAAAAAACGTTTTTTTTGCTGCAGTCACAACAATCTCTCACCACTTTTAATTCCATCATTTCATAATGAGTGATCATTTAGCAGGACATGTACTACCATCTAGTCAGAACATAAAATAAGCCATAACACGGAAATCTCCTTTGTCTGTACCTATTGCCTATTTTTTTTTTTTAATGCTAACATAATTTGTTTTCTTTCCTTCTACCTCTGTACAGGCTGATGACTCTGACCAGATACTCTGCATCTGTCTGGCAGCACATATTCAGATGTCCCCTTAACCTGAATCGATGTATATACATTTTGATCTGATACTGTTCTCTGTTATTTATAAGTACTCTACTTTCTGCCTGTCCTCATGTTATTATGTTTGTAAATGTGTTATCAGGTCTTTTTATACATGCAGTGATGTATAAATCATGTCTTAGTTGATGAAGACCGGTCTTTATGAACATTGCCACTGTGTTAAATGCAACTTTTTGACCATGGTAAATATAAGTGATTTGACTTTTAATTTTTTGCAAATAATGTATAGTCACCAAAAACTGTTATAAGAGATATGTAGGGACGGAGTTGTTGGCACAGTCTGTAAATGGTAATCCTGTTATGGGCAGTGCTCCGCAGTATTAACATGCTGGTTGTAGCCTTTGTTGAGGCAAATGTTTTTTTTTAATTCGTGCATGAATGTGACTTTCTTTGTCTTGTGAAACATGCTGTTTTCTTCTGAACTGGATGTTTTTGTGAATGAGGATGGAGCATATTTACTGTTAATAAGTCCATCACAAAGTAACAGCGTGACCTATGTCTGTCTCTGTGTCATAGTACAACAGTCCTGTTTCTCATAAGATTCACCATCGATATTGCGAATGTCCTCCCCTTTTTCATTATCACCAAACCACCACAGAAACCTTAAACACTCTCAAATCCACAGATGATTGCTATTGTTGGTGTTTGATACAGTAGGTGTACTTTTCTTACAAATATTGTTCCGTTTTATCTAAATAAATAGCGTTTTCCTGAAATATGTAAAGCCCCTTGAGTTTGACTTTATTTCAAATATCAGAGTGCATAAGGCTTTGAAGAGAACAAGCTGTCGTATTGTGTGTGGGCAATGGCTTCCAAAACCGGGTTTTGATTTGAATAATTATAACCACATAAACTATAGTTGCGTGTTATCGTATTGTTTTAGCTAGAGTTGCAGGAACGTCGCTTTTATTGTGAAGAAATCAGACCGGATATCTTGCTGCCTCTGAAGGAACGCGAAAGAAAAACAACAAACATCTGCTTCCGGAAGCTAAATAATTCAAGCTAACTACTGATTCACTGCTGCCTGTGACTTTAATTGTAGACATTCACGCTCCCTACGGTTACTTCATCTCACTAGAACAAGTCCAAGTCCACACAGTAGACTTTTACAATAACGGTAAGCCCACTCGAGTTACTACAAGCTTCAGCTAACGTCTGGCAGTAACCTGAACGTTACCTCACATGCGTTGCTGTAGCTTTGTTTTGAGATGCTAATGTCTGTTTCAGTTTTAGAACATGAACACACCATAACCAGCTAGCCTTCTGCTCTACTTACCTTAAACTAACGTGGCTCTGTTACTCTGCCTAATCTTTCTCACTATGGTTGCTAGCTAACGTTACTGGCCAGTGGCAACAGTGCATTTGGCTAATGATGCATTGTTTTGTTATTTACCGTAAGGTTAACGTTAGACCAGTAATTCATTAACTTCGCCACACTGTCCACAGGATCCGTCCTTCTGTCCACCCTGGCGTTTCCTTGTTTCGATGGCATATATCTCCCAAAGGAAGAAAATCAATTCCTGCATCATGTCAAGGAGGAGCTGGAAACATACCAACAGAAGAGCAACCACAAGAGGTAAAACAAGGACCATTGAGGAAATACACGACAGAGATGACCGGCTGAACATTTGTACCATGTCATGGGACTCATTTAAACTCAGTTGCAATTATTTACTGATCAGACAACATGTGTTTTATTCCATTTTAGGCAGGGCAACCTCACCAGCAACCAGAAGAGAAAACTCACTATTTTTTATTCATAAATGGATCCCACAACAACAGTAATAACAATAATATAGGATAACATACACACATATACATTCAAGTAATACATACATATACTTATGCATGGTACATAGACAATAATTAAAGCACACGACCAAAATAAACTAACTTATATAGAAATGAGTTTTCAGCAGCCAAACTATAGATTCAGCAGATCTGAAAGTTTAGGAGCTACAACCACAAAAGCAGTAATTTTGGATTTGAAATAGCAACGAGGCACAGAAGAAAGGCCTTGATCAGGTGATCGGAGTAGCCATCAGCTAGAATTCACAACAATTCTGCTTAATATGCAAAACTGGCCTCAGTAACTCTCTTGTCAGTTTTTTAAACTGTTCAAAAGACCAGATCCTGGGACTGTCCAGCTCTTGATATCCCATGAGTAAATATTAAACTTAAAGATTGCCTTCCAGTACTTTGCACCATATAATGATACAAATTACAAAGGGCTTTTTTTTGGAGATGTCTGTGATTGTTTTGTTCTTTTTACATGTGTTCGTGTGTGTCTTCTCTTATTTTTTTCTGCTGTTGCAAAAAAAGATCCTGGTCTCATTGTATAGAACCTTTTATTTAATCAGGTGGTCTCATCGTCTCATCAAATCCTCAACGCCAAGTCTATGTTGAAGAAATGTAAACAATGAAGTTGCTTTTATTCTGTCAAAAGAACATTTGACCGTTCTGTGTTTCTCTTTCATCATGTCCTTTGTGTCTCCTCCAGTGTGCTCCTGTTCCCGCCACTACCCAGCAGACTGCGGTACCTGATCCACAGGACTGTAGAGGACCTGCCAGATTTCTCCACCTTCTCAGTAGGGGACAGCTGGTGCCGTAGGGTGGTGGTCTGCCATTCTGAGCTCAGGTGCTGAATGTAGATCTTAGTTATTTGATGTACAATAAACATCTTAATGCGTTGCTTAAGAATGTGCACTTTGCCTGTGATGAAACCAACAAGACGGGTCTATTTTTGTTTTTGTTTTCTTTTGCACATTGTTGTCGTCTGTTGTTTTTCTTAATCTCTGAATCCTTTTAGTTGAAATTGCATTTACATTTTTGTAGAATAAGACATTTGTGTTTTTTCGGTAGGGGTGAGGTAGAGGAAGACCATGATTTGGAGAGCAACAACAGCTTGTGTGAAGAGCCCCTACAAAGCAGGGAGGAGATGGGTGGCAACAGGAAGCCTAAATCTTCCATCCCATCGCGAAACCGAGGACCCAAGAGGCCGGACAAACCCCTTTACATGCCACGAGCTGCTCGGGAGAGGCTGTCTTTACAAAACTCACAAGGAGACCAAGGGTCGCCCGGTCCAGCCTCAAATAGCTGTAGCTGCATCAGCAGTCCATCTGACTCTTGTTTCTGTCCCGAAACTTCAGAGAAATCGTCCAACTCCAGACATGAATGTCTCCCCAGTGTAGTGGAGGGTGTCCTCGACCATGTTGCTGACAGTTCAGCACCTTGTCCTCAGGAAGAGACACACAAGTTGGTGTTGACGCTGCATGACGCTGAGCCCGGAGTCTGGGAACAGACTGTGTCCTGCTTCAATGACATGACTCTGGAGGAGGTTGAGAAGGGCGTGGAAGACATATGCACAGACACAGAGGATGTAACTGACGAGGTGAGCCTGCTTTTATTTTTTCTGTTATTGTTTTACATTTTTCTATTGATGCATAGTTTATACGCATTTATATGCGTCCTGGTGTATGTAGGCATCGTTGGCACGGCGTTCTCGATCAATACAGCACAACCTGAGGAATTTATTGCTTCAATTGAATACATTTACCATCAATAGTGTTTGGACACACGCTTAAAAGGTGGCAAATCTTCCCTTTCAAACTCTGTTATGTTGAGGCTACATTAACACTATATATTTTAATCAGTTGTTTTGTGTTCAGATCAAGGCACATCTGAAAGAGACGGTGACTGTTTCCATTCAGCACGTTCACAATGACTACTCCATTTATGAGAACGCGTGTATCAGCCCGGACAAGTTTTGCCACGTGATCGAGATCTACGACTTCCCACCCCTTTTCAAAACCGATGACCTCCTGGATGCTTTCACAGACTACAGGTGCGAGCAGAGAGTTCAGATCCTAAACCTCTCTCCACATCTGTCCGTTTTACTATTCTAGTTCAGGAGACTTCTGGGTTTCAGTTTATTCATTCTTTAAACCGTGGGTTAGATATTTTCTGTATTTACTCTACAAACAGAAAGTTTATGTTTTGAGACGTTGAAAAACATCCGGTAGGTCTAATGTAAGTAAATTGAGACCTCAAACAATTGCTCCAGCTACCAGACTCCTCAAGTGCTTTCCTGTCTGTTGCAGTGATGGTGGAATGAAGATCGAGTGGGTAGACAACACACACGCCCTGGGGGTGTTCTCCAGTGAGACCGCAGGTGAGTCCTTACTGCGCAATGAATGTGGTGCTGGGGAAACATGTACTAACGTAAAGCAATGTCATCTGCAGCTATCCACGCCCTCTCCATCTGCCATCCAATGCTGAAGGCAAGAACACTGGCTGAAGCGAGTAAAAAAGCCAAAGGAAAGGCCACTAGACGGGCAGGTAGGTGATTCCCTAAGCTTATATGAGCCTTGTAGCTACTTAGAATAATATGGTTGTTGAGGTTTATGAGATATCTTGAAGGGGTGTATTGTATTGTTTGAACGGGGGTTGTATAAGGGTCTTATCCATAGTCGACACGCCCCTATTTTGGAGAAATAGACGGGAGTACGGGCACGGAAGCTAAGCAATGTACTGCTGTGGACAGCAAACTTTCACTGAAACAGTTACTTATCTCTTCAAAGCCACCAGACTCTATTGACAAAATTAGTTTTTTTTACCTCGCAGAAAACGGAAGTTGCTGGTCTACCGCTCCCTCGATCGGTTAGTTTGCGTGTGTTATTGTGTGACTTTGGTGTTTTATAGTGTTTGTTCAGATTCACCAAAGTTACCCAATAACATTAACTAAATAACCGATGGAGGCAGCGGGAGACCAGAAACTCTCATGTTGTGCGACATAAAATTACTGTTTTTTTTTTTTTTCCAATGGAGTCTGGTGGCTTTGAAGAGCACATAGATAACATGCACTAGTACTCCTGCCTGTTTCTCCTGCCAGTTGGGGGCTTGCCGACCGGCATCTACTGCAGGTAAAACACTGCCTATTGATAGGTACCCTCATACGACCCCACTTCAAACTATCCCCTTTTTTTAAGCAATATCTTTATTTTGTTCATATATTGGGGCTCTTGTTTAATTGTTTATCACTGGATGATTTAAAAAAATATATTTCCCACGTGAGAGAACTTTTAGGTTTATTTTTATTCTTAACTATTAAGGTACACTATACTTAATTCTTGATTGTTGAGAATAAAGTACAGTGTAATCAGCCATTGTTTTTAAATGATTCCTCCCCCTCCTTATGCTTGCCTGGTTATTTAAACATTGCGTATTTTATGTGTTCGTTGTCAAGAACTTTGTAACATTGGTTTTGATAAGTGCTATAAAATTAAACTTTATTATTATTATTATTATTATGATGTGGATCAGATGGTTGTTTCTGTGTCGGCTTCCAGAGTTTCTCCAGCCAGTAAAGGAACGTCCCAGGACAGACTGTGCTGTTGCCAGGCGGATGGTGACCAGAGCCCTGGGGCTGCAGGGACGAGGCAGAGTGCAGCGATTTTGAAGGGAATTGGAAACACTGTTGGCTAATACAGGTGACAAATTAAGTCCACACAGGAAGAATTGTAGAATTTGCTGAGGAGTTGTTGGAAATTAATTTGTTTTCCTTTTCCATACTTTGTCCAACTATAAACTACCATCGTGATTTGATTGCTAGTGATCAGAACACTAAACATGGCACACGTAAAAACATCAACTGTAGAATACATAGTACCTGTATGTCACATTACTGCAACGTGTCTCTTCACTTCCATCCGAGGTTCCTTTGAAAAGCATTTCTATACGCTGAAACATTATTTTAAAAAAGGTTCATCATATAAATTAAAATCTGCTTTCACCAATATTTATTTAAGAAATGTAATGCTTTTCCACATTCACCCTTGCATACAAATTATAACCAGTCATGCAGCAAGCATCCAAGTACTCTTTTTTAAAATGAAAGATCCTTGATTTTGCAAAAATAAAAAAACTAATTCACAAAACAATGAAGAGGCATTTTCACATACATCTGTGGCTTTTACAGTACATCCACAATGTTAGCATGGTCCCTGACGGTAATAATGTAACAACACTCAGACACTGAGAAAGAAGCTGAGGGGATGCACAGATCATGAAGATGAAAATGGGTGTCTATTGAAACAACCAAGAAAACAAATAAATAAATATATCATTTTTAAAAGCGAGCTCAAGTATGTGGAACACAAAATCCTGCAATAAAAAAAAAGCACATTCCCACCTAATTCAGACGATTTATGACTGGAAATCTTTACAGATGGTCAGAAACACTGGAGGAAGCAAATCCAGGCAACTGTTGTAGATTAATCTACTGTGTTCAGCACTATAGATGTCAAAAATAAATCCAATTTAAGGTAGCCTATATTACAGTTTTGGTTGCAAGTTGTCATCCTTTGTAGAAAGTTAAAAACAGTCTATAAAAACAGGAATTATTTGTCTTGTCAATTGCATTGTTGCCATAGATTGTGCCATATTGCTCTATTGTAATTATACTCATACTGTATTTGTTTTAAGTTTCTAGTTAAAACCTTTAACTATCCAATACTGTGGAAGCCAATGTGAGTTTAAACACCCCTTTCAATTCAACTGTTTTGGAGAAACACATACAGTTTCAGTTGTAGCACCAGGTTTAGCAGTAGACTATTCTCATTCATCCTAAGCAAACGCAACATATGGGTGAAGGTCTCATCGAATGGATTCTGGGGTTTTTTTTCTCCAAACTTTTAAAACTTTGTCTTAGAAGACAACTGTTGGCACAGTTAATTTAATAAGTTATTTGGCTTCAACCCTCCCTCACATCTCTCCCATTAAGCACCAGGTCAAAACCTTCATTTCACTGACAATAAGGCACTAAGAGATAAGTACACTTTTGTACAGCTGAATGTGGTTAATAAGATTTTTTTAGTAAGCAAGCAGTTCATTTTCCCATTCGAATCAGTGTCTGTAGTACCAGCTGAGCCCTGAGCCCAACAACAATCCAGCACGGCTCCAAGGAAGCAAAAACAGTACAGCTCCCTCTAGTGGTTGTCCAATATCAATATATGCTTCCCTAATGTCCGTCCGTCTGTCGTCCACCTTTTGCTGTCTACCTGTGTGAAAGCTCGTTGTTCAACAATCCGGGGAACATTTCCTCTGTGTCTGAGCTCCGGGAGCCACCTGTAAAGTCAGACGGGGGAAGAATGATGAAGACAAGAGCAATACCATGCGACATAAAACAAATCAAGTGCTGAAACTCCCGGTCAAACAAATCGAAACTTAAGACGGTATCGCTCTTTTTGACTGCACCATCCGCACAAACCACCCCGACAATAACTTCCTCCTCGATGTGACCAGTAATGTCACAACTAGAAAAACATTTAATTTGCAATTTATATAGATTTACAGTGAAGTGCAGTAGGGATGTCACGATAGCAGTGAAATTCCACAATTCTCGATACCAAGGTAAAAAAAACGAAAAGAAAACAATAAATCCCTTGTACTTCAACAAACACTCTTATTACCGTTTGCATAATGGTTTTTGTTAGGTAGCTAAACCGGTCATAATTCCCTCTCAATATCTAATATCAATTTTATATTGCTGTGAAAACTGTATTATTATTTCAAGTTTCTCACTGAAAGCTACATTTTACAAGACAACATTTGAACACATTATGGTAAATTTATAATTTATCTTCCCCAATATTCATTTTTACTGAAAAGAGCGTGAGCGCACCATAGTGCAACTCTATGGAACCTCATAGTTCATGTTCAGCGGCTGCTGACAGCTAACTACCTCCTGCTGATTTCAACACAGATTTGTTGTTCAGTGTGGCATTAAAGAATATGGTGTGTCCCATGGACGAGTAAATGGCGAGTGTACTAGTTAGTCTCGAGCACTTGTAGTATTATGTTACCTGCGTTACTGTAGGAAAACAAGTACCGTCACATTTCCAGAAGTTTATCATCGACTTGGTACTAAGTGTCTGTTCTTGTGACCTCTGTAAAGTGCAGTCTTCTCAAAATCAGGCAAACGTTTGGAAAAGTGATATTTTGTAGCATGTTGTTGTATGCCTTTTTTTAAATCTCATCTAACAATCTATTCTACTTTCTACAGAAAGGTCCAGCAGAGCCTCCAGAGGCTCCACAGTGGCCACAAACAGCTAGCTGATCACGAAGACTACCGTCCAGCACTGTTTGCCTGCTTCACTGATCGTACAGCACGTTTGCATGGTGAAAAAGGGGAATGCATCAGCAACATCCTGCTGAAAGTGTCCTTGAGCAGGACGCTGAAACACAACCAGCCAGAAAGTCTCTGTTCTGTAGCTGGACCTGACCGCTTTGGACATTATTGTTGTGGTTCCTGTTGTTCACTGTTAGGATCAATAATGGTACAAACGAGTCGATGAACAATGTAAACACTTTATATGGAAAAGGCACTGGAAAGAACTGGAGATGGCTGGTTTTGATTTGATCGCATGTTGTCTTGACACTAAAGCGGGCTTCAAGAGGGTTTAATTTCCAGGCAGGGTTTTTTGTTTCCCGTTTGCCCAAGTGATGCAGGATTGGCTTGATAATTCTGGTAAGTAAAAGTAGTAATTATTTTCTAACTTAATGTTGAATCCCTCGACAGATTAATTCTCAGGATTTTGGTTAAAGTTACATTGGGTGGTTACATTGAGCCAGATGTTTATATGGTCTGCACAATTTCAACTGACGAATGTAATGTAGAACATTAACAAACCCCCCCCCCCCCCCCCCCCCCCCCCCTTTCAATGAGACAGTCGTAAAGAACAACACATGTAGCAGCAATGTTATGGTGCACACTAGATATTTTCTAACGTTTTATTTCATGTTTAAACTTTTGTTTTGATCTTTGGAAGGAAGTTGCAGGATGTTAAGTTGTTTTTCGTATTTATTTTTCCTCTAAATAACACACAACTACCTTTTTTTTTTTAGTATTGTTGCCTCAGAGGCCAAGTGTTCAAAGTTCTTTCTCATTCCACATTACTGAAAATTAGAAGATTTCAAAGTTTTTGAGCTTTGGAAACTTGGATTGTTTGACCCTTTGTAGATGTTGCTGTTCAGTCATTTTGAATCTTACCTCTGTAAAAGGGCATTAAAATGCCATAAAAAGAGAATTGTATAAGTTTGTATTTAGTAAAAGAAAGATGTTGAGTATTATTTTTTTGCCATACTGAAACGGGATGTTTCCCTGAAATCATCTTTTGTGCCTGATGTGAAAGTTACAGGACTTTGTTCTGTATGTCTCTATGCACTCTGTCGGTTACCAGTAGAATTGAACTGCATCCCTTGAGTCTTTTGAGGGAACATGAGACTTGATTAATACTGCACAATCCCATGAAAATATGAAAACTACACGTGGTTTTTAACTGGATTCGTTGTATAAAAGTTTTAGTGACGTAGAAGTTGAAATAAACATGCAGTGCAGTCAGAAAGTGTAAGAACATTTACACTGTGTGTTTCGTTGTCTCTACTTCAGCACGTTTGAAATGTTAATTATGTTAACTGAAGGTCCTGACTAACCTGTAATATGGGGGTGTTTACATCAGGTGAGCAGTATAAAAATTAAAACTCAATTTTAGGGGATAGAAACAGGAAGTCATCATATTCAAAACCCCCACGACTAAACTACGTTTTCATTTTATTCAAGGTTGCATGTTGCTTCATGGAAAAAAAAGTCATCTTTAAATTTGGCTTCACAATTGTAGTTAATGCCATTTTAACACTTATGCAGAGGAGATGGTGATCCTTTATAAAAGGTAATAGTCTCACCTATACGACAGTTGTATGTCCATATCCGCTGTCCATCGTACCGGGAGCGGCACTTCATAATGTTGTTGGAGTAATCTGATTCTGCAACCTCAAAGTTGGGGTTTATCACAACCTGGGAGAGCAAAAAACAATGTTTGTTAAATCGTCTGAAAAAAAACTTTCCCTTTCAATTATACATAGTCATTTTTTAAGCACTACTAATGACCTAAATAATACACACACAGTGATCCTCAGTTAAGAGCGTGGCAGGCTTGTCTCAAACAGTTAAGAGTTTTATTGCCGGAACTATTCAGAAAGATGATTTTCTAGTGGAGGATGTCAGGGTTTGTCTCGCAACCTAGACATTGGAAATGTACTTTCTGCAGCAACCTGTCAAGAGTGTCTGTGTCCTTCAAAAAACCCTGCTCGCTTGTTAGTCTGTAAGTCTGAGTACACTCGGGCTGAATGCCAAACACAAGCAGATGAAGAGCCGTGGAAAGTCTTGGTATCCGTTTGGTCTATAAGAGCTGGCCGGGGATGAGACGGTCTTCCCAGCAGCAGATGTGGCGCATCTACTATGGCTATGACTGACAGACTGAATGTTTTACCTGGAAGATGTAGTCGCCGGGCTTCAAGTCTGTGATGTCAATCCACTGACAGTCAATGTCGTGCCGGTAAGTATCCCAGCAGCCAACTGTGATGCCTTGTGCCCCAAAGTTTGCACATGCATACTTCTTATCGATACCTGTCGGCATTCGGAGCAGTTTTAGTATTCAGAGTAGTCATTCAGACCTTCAGATATTTTCATCACATCAACAACACTGATTCCTATTAACAACATTGTGAATATTTTTATATTGTAGAATTGTTTTTTTAAATTTTTTTTATAAATATTCTCTTCTTATGAAAGGACAATTGTTAAACCAGAACTGTACACACATCCACAATGTTAGAAAAAAGGGGAAAAAAGAATATTTACCATCGTCACAATGCGTGTCCTCCAGACAGAAGCTGGCTTTGTGTCCTTCTGCCACTTTAGTGCCGTTTAGAGTCAGTAAGTCATAGTGGGTGAAGACCTCCATACTGTGGTAATGTCTGGATTGGACAACGGAAAAACACAATGTTGAAACATCCTATATGTTATAGTACAGGGGAAAGGCCTCGTCGTCAGTGGGATATGGGGATTTCCACCACAGTTAGACTCATCACATTTGATTTCATTCAGTTACACACATACAGCATTCAATACACTCCATGTTCTGAACAGGATTAAAAGCTTTCATGTTTTCTTCCAGGTGAGTTTTAATCTCTCCATGCACTAAACACAAGGTACTATTGTGTGTTAGCAAGTTATGTGATGTTACATATCTTGCTATTTATGTGGCCAACTTTGTATTTCAACCCCAAACACCACAAAATGATCCTGACAAAAAAATATTTTTCACCTGGCAAAACTTTCCTTTTCACCTGTTTTCACAGATGGAAAAAAAAGCGATTAAGAAAAATAATCCTGGCCAAACTTTGTTTTTCCTCCTGTTCCTCAAGGCTTCCAAACAATCGTCCAGCATTAGCATTAACACTATTCACCCCTGTGTAATCATTTGAGAGTAACACTTCAGCTTTTATACAGACACCATTATAAAAGCAGCCGCAAACTACAAATCAAAAGGTCTCTTTGAGGTCTCACCTGTGACACTCGTGCCAAACCCAGGAGTGGTGTGCCGCCCGCGGCCTGAAGTCTGACTGGCCGTTGTTGTGGATCTGGGAGGAGAAGCGGAGAAGGCGGCGGTAGGAGCTGGAGTCGGCTGTGTCAGCACTACTGGACAGACAGTGCTCCTCGTGGGCACACTGCAGCGCATACATGGGTCTGTCCTCCAGGTAGGTGGTCTGCTCCACAGCCTGGGCACTGAGGACCAGGTCTGGGGCCACTGGGGGGGAAGCAACAAGGGACGTCGTTGTAAGGGCCATGATCACAGAAAATCAAAGTTCCCAATTAGCTGTAAAGCATCTAGTTAGTCAATGATTAACAGAAATATTTCTTATAACCAGAACTTTATATCCAACAGTACACCTACTCTGACATGTCAAAATGTCTCTTATAAAAACTGAATGTATACAGTATTTTTATTCTAAAGTTTCTCACTCTGAGTACAGGAGACCCCCGCAGCGAAGCGGCCCCCTCCTTTGGGACAGAGAATGTGTTTCCCGTGATGAAGACACTGATCCAGAGTTAGCTCAGTTCCTGAACATCTCACTCCACTCATCACAACTGCGTCAGCTGAGGCATCTCCTTGCCAGTACCATGTTTCCTGATAAGAGAAGCACAGAAAACTATATCACTCAGCCAAAGCCCATCAAGCTGCCAGATTGGTTTCAGGTTGTCTGGGATATGTCTGCTTTCTGTCACCAGAGTTACAACTAAAACTCTCACTTATTTTAAATCAAGGCTGAAGACTTTCCTGTATGCCCTTGTCAAAAAATGGAATAAATTGTATTTCATAAAACTCATTAAAAAAAAGTAATAATATAGTATGTCATAAAAAGTCATAGCATAATGTGTCAGAAGAAAAAGAAGTCATACTATAGTATGAAAAAAATGTCATTAAAAAAAATCATAGTATATTATGCCACAAAAATGTCATAAAAAAGTTTTAGTATACCAGTAGCATGTCATAAAATGTTTTATATAAAAAGCCATGGTATAGTATAACGTAAATACAGTCATAGTAGTATGCCAGAAAATATCATAAAAAAGTCAATGCATAGGTTGTCATAACAACGAAATGGAGACTGGTGGACAAGGCGACAAGAGGCGGCACGTGCGCCTCAGGGAAACCCCGGCAGGAAGCACCAGGGACAGAGTGGCGGGGGGAAGTAAGGCCGAGGCCCTAGAGGCCACAGTACACACCTCGTAGACCCAGATCTAAATGTCCCCCCTCCTACAATCCAAGGCACTTTAAGACCTGGAATATCAAAAACTACATTTTAAACTTTTTAAGACTTTTTAAGGATTCGAGGAGAACCCTGATCCCAGCTGCCTCACAGGGCATTTCTTAAGAGCTAATCACACAAGATTCGCACCAAGGGGTGCTCTGCAGTTCTCACAGTCCTGACTCAGCCTTATTACACCATTTTGACCACAGGGAAACAACCTGTAACAAGAAACCTCATACTTTCCGTCATCTTCCAAGTAAGTGGAGGATTCATGAGAAAGAAATTGAGCTGAGGGATCTGGATGGGGGAGTACTCTCTGGTGGGTTGAGGAGAGGGGCAGACATACAGAGGTATACTGTAGTTTAAGCTCGGTGTCATTTGTTCCATCTGGTGGTGGGGTTCGCCTGCAGAAGTATTTAACATTGAGACAGGAGAGAGTCTCTGGAGAGGCCGAGACCCTGCTCTGCTACGATAACAAAGAGCAGACATTTATTACTCCTAAACCTGCCGTTAACATTACGTAATGGCAACTTACGGTATGTGGCGATAAAGGGACATGTTCTTATGATACCTTGAGCTGATTATTTGACTTGGCACTGTATTATGTTTTTTTTATAAAGTGGAAATGCTACTTGTAATCACAAGTAGACCCCTCATTTCTGGAGAAGCACATGTTGAACTGACCTTGAAGTACTCAAGCAGCGCTCGCAAACACATGATGCCATGTTTACGTGTCGTTTCATTATAAGTGCATTGCACATAATTGTCCCAAACACACTTTAGTGAGACAAACAGCCTCTCACACATCCAGTCCAAGTTCCACTCATAAAAAAACCCCTGCCGTTATGAACGAACGTCCCTGTCATTCACACATACCTTCCAGACCTATCTCATCTCAAACTACAGATACAGCACACGTCTTTACCAGCCTCTCACATCATGACATAAAGGGAACACTGGGGGTCCTTCTTTAAAAAGCTAGACGTAAACCTAAGTAGGACAGGACTGTGACGCAGCCAAGGCACGCCAAGGGGCAGTGCCGGCGGAAACCTCCGCTGAACTTCAAACAGAAAACTAAGGTTTTACCCATCACTCCCGCTGAGGAGTCTAAAGCTCATCTGTGCCATAACTTCACCACCCCTGACCCACTTTCTGCTCCGACTGTCTGTTTTTGAAGTTTACCAGCTTATTGTGCCCTCGGGGATCAATAAAGCTCAAGATTGTTAAAGTGAGAGTTAATGACACACACACACACACAAATGGGTAGCACTGCCACAGTGGTTCCATCTCATCCATATTACACATGGCTGTAACTTTCATATAAAAAAATCTATATATACACACACACACACATATACACAAACAGTAGATACAGTACAGTTGGCTATGCTGATTATGTGATATGATCAAAAGCTTCAAATCACTTACCTATCTCTGTTTTTCTACGTTAAGTTTACATTATTATTAATGTAGGGGGAGGTCACCAATATTAGCATATGGCTTCAAGGCCTCTTCTGTCTCAGTTGTCTCACTTCTTTTATCTTTTTATATTCTGTTGTGTATGTGATGAAATGCAACGAAACAAAATTAAAGAAAATGCCGTATATCATCAGTTTATCATCAATAAACTAAGTATGTTTATTACAATTGTGCAGGTTGAACTATTTAGCTTGATAGGTGTCCTGCTGCTGTTAAAAGCTCTGTTTCAGTGTATTTCACACATACAAGAGGTGGTGTGAGTGAAATACCAGTAAGTATATCAATTATGCTGAAATGATATATTGCATATATAGCAATTATGAAAAGTCCGGTCTGGAGCGCCAGTGTTACGCCGGAGCCCAATTTCTGCTGAAAGCCTGTGAGGTGAAGATGAGCTCATCTTAGAAATGATTTGTTGGACGTAGATGTGCAGAGTGACATTTACACCTTACCTGGAAAGCATTGTTGGCGAAGCCCAAGCCCAGCTGTCTGCACACGACCATGGCCTCCATGGTCCCCCAGCTGTCACTGCACACTGTGCCCCACACCGTGGAGCCGTTCCTCTCTGTCAGAATCTCCACACGGCCCTCAGAGGGATTACGGCCGCCATTCAACCGCAGCTAGGGACATAGATGGACAGGTGTGTCCTCCAGTTCTACACAAGTCTTTTTCTTTGTTCTACTATAGCGATGCAGAGAGCTACTCACTCTATTGTGGAAGCCCATGGCGGGAACATTACACCTGACTGCTGCGTCTTCCTCATGGTTGCAGCCCAAAGCGTCACGGTTGAAGTAGCACTCAGTCAGTGACTTTTCAAACCCAGAGCACTTCACCTCGTTCATGTGCACCGACCCGATCCCTACGGAGAAACAAGCGTAAAACAAATTCTTCAATTACCATTAAACTTATGGCTAAATGTACGTTCTCTAAAAATGGGACATACAGCTGGAACTAAGTCATGTATTTTACAGAAAATTATTATAAAGACTTTCATCTATTACCATAACTGGGAAAAAAGAAATCTGATCCAACGACTGTTCTTCCTTATTACACAATGAGTTCAGGAAACATGAGCCTGGACTGCCCACTATTGCTGAGAAAAAACAGCAGAAGCCTCGCCTGCTTTTTGTGTTTTCTTAGAACAACAAGTCCATCTACAGACAGATGGTAAGATTTCCTATTGCCTAGGATTACAGCGCAAAGGAAACAAGCAGTCAGCTATGTCGACTTAAAATGAGACACTTGAGACCTGTAAAAAATTAAAAATTCTCTCTATGCGTCTTCTTTTTTTTCCCCAAGTAAAAGTCATCTCAGTGCAGTGGAGTTTCCATAATAACATGTGTGAGTACTCTCGCCATGCTGTTTTTCTTCCCATGTGACTGAGCAGGAATGTCCTTAGTGATGGGAGCTCTGAAACTACAGCCAGTGGAGAAAAATTCATTCCCAA
Source organism: Bovichtus variegatus (assembly GCA_943593645.1). NCBI lineage: Eukaryota > Metazoa > Chordata > Actinopteri > Perciformes > Bovichtidae > Bovichtus > Bovichtus variegatus. The sequence continues at coordinate 10,812,443 of CALSCE010010661.1, forward strand.
CAGGAAGAACACAGTGTTGCTGTAGTCAAGTCAATTTCCTGGTCTGGCAGATTATTAGAATAGAATAAATAAATTATACGTGTATCTTGCTTATCAAATGCAAGACACAAAAACTAATTATGTGGTATCCTTAAATCAGCTGAAACTCAGTGAAAAATGCAAACAATTATATTCACAGAAATACATAGTGTATAACATATCCTTAAGTTATACAAAACTATGGCTCAATAACAATTAAGCCTAAAAAAACTAGTTACCCACACAAGTACAACTTCTTAAGTCCACTTCAGTGGCTTCTGAAAACAAACACAATAAGCTAATCCAAATCTATGGTCTGTGTGTGGCACAATTTTTGGACCCAGTGGTCGGGTCATAAAGAAATCCATCCCTCAAATAACCTTGTGCAGTCTCCAACAAAGAATTCCTGCTTTGAGACCCATAAAGGCTTTTTTTTCCTGGCTGGAACATTGTGTGCGCTCTAGTGTTTTGCCGTGAGAATAAAGCAGAGGAGAGGACAACTGATCCAACGCACATATGATTCTTGTAAGACTGTGGTATATTACATTTCGCAGCATCAGGTTCTGGGTCAAGCTATGAGCATTAATGTGCTACTCCATACATTCCCCAAGTTATTCATATGCTGACTTAAGGTTTAGTCTGATTGAAGTGAGACTAAAACAGGTGGCGGTACAGAGGCCAAAGATAAGGTGGAGGTGGGAGTCTATTTTCAGTCCACACCTTTCATTTTCACAGCTGCAAATGAGCTCTGCTTGAAGTTGAGCTTGGACTTTTGTTGAGTGATAAAGTGCTGTAAATGGTAAATGTCATCAAAGCTAAAAGCCTGTGAACAGTTAAGTTCAACCCTATCTCTAAAAGATCCCTGCATGTGTGGAGTCAGTAGCGTGCCATCAGAATAATGACATGATTTCTTCTGAACCCCTACCAATACTGGATATTTGAGGCCATCTTGACTGACAACAATATATCAGCTGATTTATTATTATTTTTTTTTATAAGCCCTTTAAATTGTGATATCAAAGAATTGTGACCAAGGCATTCCCTGAACAATGTAATGGAGAAACTGTTTTCTGAATAACCTCAAACAAACCTTTGGCATTTCTGTACGGCAAATTAGACCAAGCCAATTGGTCATTCTAGCCTGAATTTTTACTGCGTATTTTGCATTTTTCTGCTGCTGTGCCCGCCACTTTTTGTAGCTTGCTCTTGCACGCGTGCTTACGACTTTTTGAAACGTCCCTAACACAGCACAACGAAAAGGAAAGAGAAAATCGAGGCAGAGGGCAGGATACAGACACCGCCACACACTTTTAGTGAGTCATAAGTGATGATTGAGATTAATTATTTAAATTTTTTGTATTTTGTATATTGTGCTCATTGTATTTGTAAGACTCTCCCACCCTCTTTAAAATATATCATTTTACTTTAAAGTTTTCTTTTCATTTGCCCACTTCACCCTCCATATACACAGCTGTACCACATTTACAGCAGGACTACGTTACAGAGTGACTTATCTGTAGGTCATACCTTGTCCCAGTCGGCCGCCAGTCAAGGCCTCTTTGGCGCTACCGAACCCCAGCTCTCGACACACCACGGTGGCAGCTCGAATGTTCCAGTTGTCGTCACACACGGTCCCCCACTCCCCGTTCTTCAACACCTCCACTCGCCCCTCGCCAATCAAAGCTCCGCCCCTTAGCCGTACCAAGGGTTGCTACGGAAACAATCCACCAAAAACTAATATTAGTGAAATGTTGCAGAGAACAGTCTTTCAAATTCAAATGACTATTGCTGGAATCTACAGCGATTGATGAAGCTTGAATTAAAATGGATTCAATTACTTTAGTTAGTGAACTCTTCATTTTGACGTAATTTCAATGCGCAGCAACATGTGACTAGCGAAGGCGCTGTCTACAACAACTTCAGTAAAATATATACAATATCCTTTATCAAGTTATATCCTGAATAAAGATTTGCTCAAGATAAAAAAAAGAAAACAAGCAGGCTAAAAAGGCAGATCATAACTGCATTAAAGATGTAAATAAAACAAGTTGGGAGTATAAAAATGATTGAGTTGTGAACCTTTTATTTGGTCTATATTGGATTACCAATGTTTCTTGTTTTGTGGGGAAGACATAAAATAGCTGTTACCTTGGTAATAACTTATCAACAGAAAAACACCAAGTGGGAATACTGATTTACTAATTTGATTGTCTAGGCTACACGACAGATGTTTAGCTTTCTTCCATTCAAATGTTTCCAGACGCTTGACTACAGGGTAATTAATAAGCAGGAAACGTTGTAATCCACTGCTGGATTCTTAACAAGAATTGAGTACATCATGTGCTTACCCAACTCTGTATTTACATAAAACAAATGTTTGATGTTCTTATAAAGAACTAATAATGCAGCAACGCATCTGGACAGCAAACATTTTGAATCAGACATTTAAGTTAGCACAAAAAAAACAAAAACATGCCTGTTTTTCTTTTGAAAATAATGCTGAATTAATTGCATAGTAATACAAAATGACATTAAATCATAAACATCTGCAGTGTGTGGAACTGATATCAGCCATTACCATACCATAATCTGATTTACTGAAGTGTCGGGGAGTGTTGATGTATTTCAGTTTATAGATGTTCTCCCACAAGGAAGGACTCCAGATGGGATCACTGAGCAGAATACACGACTGTTCTTCCTTATAGAAGCACTCTGTTTTTCCACACATCTGATTCTGCTCAGCCAAACAAAATCACCAAAATCCAATGCAAGTATCAACCTTAACTGCCCTCCTTTGCATGACATGCTGCCTGCAAATCTACGGCGCCTATTTGCAGGTAAAACACACTTTCCCTTCCTGTCTCATTCTTTCAGCCTGTACTGTAATAAGTAAGGCAGTTATCTTCTCTTTTTACAACTTTTTACCAAGACAGATTCCTGTACATTTACTGCACCTAGTTAAAAGAGCCAATAACTCCAATGAAGCGTTGCACACGGCCACAGAGTTGAAGATCCCTGTTGTTCACTGTAACACTGAAATAACTTGCCAACTACACACAGAAAGGGCAAGAGCCGAGTTTCAAACCCAGGACGTCTTTCTTAAGAAGCGACAGAGCTAACCACTGTGCAGCCAAGCGTGCACCATCAGACCTACCTCCACCCTGTAGGCCTTCCTGTAGCCGGCACTGACGCTGGGAGCAAATGCACGTCCAGGCACACAGCTGACCACGACAGGCATGCCCTGCTCACAGGTGCTGTTGCCCTTCAGCTTTATCTCTCTGCCCATCTTACAGTCGGACAGGTCGGCCTCGTTGCCTGTGCAGTTGACGGAGAAACCCCAGTAGTTCTTCTTACGACGCTTGGCCAGCAATCTGAGAAGGAATGATACAAAAATACAAACTATTACTAATTATACTGTATGCTTTTTCTGCGTTTACAGTTCTGCCAAAATGGTTGGCAGAACTGTAAAGCCTTTTAAACGGCACACACAAATGTTAAGGAGCTGCTTTATGGGAAGAGAGAATTTTTGTTATTTATTGTGAGGAGTTCAACAATGACCATACCACGCTGTGAAGCACAATGTGGGAATTGCTGTTAGAGTACCTTAAACACTCTCATGACTCCCACACTTGAATGGAAGTCATCAACTAAGGGTCAACAACAGTGGACACTGAAGCAGACCATGTAATGAAGCCAGCATGAGCTACAGTTACAGCCTTTCAGTTCTTAAAGCCTAACCGATGCCGTAAACAGAATGTACCTCCAAGTCGGTATGAAAACAAAAACAAGTTGTGGTCTGTGAAATTTCAAGATATGTTAAATTTGATTGACATGTTCTTTTGTTGGGCTGTTATTGGCACGTTTGGTCAAGAGTGCTGGCTTTCAAACCCTCACAGGCTTTGTGATAAACAAAAAAACAAAGTGCTCTTTGCTGGTTTGATGCGCATTATGTTGCGATTCCTTCAGTTAAAATGCATCTATATGCAAGATTAGCATCAAATCAGATGAGATCATGTCAACTAAAACTATAAAAATGGAACAATTTAATCAAAGTCATTTTCTTTGCTTTCATCTTACTATATCATCAGCATCTCTACTCAAAGCCAAAAGCATCAATTTGAATATCAAGTTGCACTTTTGACCACATTATATGTGATTATCCTGTTGACTCACAGTATTTGTAAATAAGTGCGTGTCTGATATCTCTCTGATCTTAATTTCACTGTAGTTGGTCTGCGGCTCCGGGAGCCTTTCAGATGATTGTAGAGACCAACACTGACTGGATGTGCATAATGAATAGATTAGACTAACAAGAAAACATAAACTCATGCACAAAGACTTCACTGAAGACCAAACCAATAAAAAATATGTTCTTCTAGAGGGCAGGTAGCTACATTTGTTTCTAAAAAAACGTTTGATTATTGGAGTTCTACCTCAGGCTGCGCTGTGAGAGAGAAACACAGTGTGTGGTCTTTCATGCAGTTACAAGATCGGGACATTTGCTCGTATAAGTATCTTTTTTACATTTTTTTTTTTTTTTTTTACTTTAGTTCCCATCAGATAAAAATTACACGACAACAAAATGTTCTAGGAAATAGCTGGCTTTATCTTAGGCATTTTGCTCAGCATGAAACAATTAGATGCAGCCAAAAGAGCCACTGTTTCACAGCGTATTGCACTAAGTGGATTCCGGCCCATGCTTCATCCTCTCAAACTTCCTCTGGCAGTGTTTGGCTTCTTGTCAAGAATCTCCAGGCTGAAGCCTGTTTAATCTCAGTGTGGAAAACAGATGAAGGGTTGAGTGATGACCAATGTAAACAAACATGGTTACGCAACGTTTCTGAAGATTTTTGTTTGCTATAATAAAGCATTCCTAAAGAGACTGAGGGTGAAAATCATCAGTACCTCCCAGGAAATGCAATATTCTTTACATAAAAAGAGTTTGTGTCATATAGGAATGTGTGTTGTGCCTCAAATGACAGCATGTTTTTGACACAGGTGTGAATTTAAAATGATTCATTATATATGTAGCACTTCTATATGTCCATAACCTAAACTGTAGTTAAGTCAAATAAACAGCAACTGTTTATGTTGAAGTACGAGTCATGTGAAACCTTTCATTATATCTAATTTGCCTTATTTGAATACTGCTGCTGGCCACATGCAACCATTACTCACTTGTAGGGTCGGCTATTGAAGCGTTTCTCTCCGGGGAAACCATACATGCCACAGATGACCCTGGTGTTCTTCTCTGTCCACTCCTCGTTACAGATCTGTCTCCACTTGCCGCCGTCTTTGACCTCCAAAAATCCCTCAGTGATGGGAATCCTTTTCCTGTGAGAGTAAGTGGCTCTGAGCCTCACATCCTCCACCTGCACCGTGAAACCCTGAGAAATAGCAGAGGAAATGTTTCATCACTGCATGCCATATTACAGGTAATGTACAAAAAGTTGAACCTGTTTAAATAGACTTCAGTCCATCTGGAGACAACTGTGCTGAGCATAGACTATAAGAGTTTTATTCAACAGGTTAACAGTTACCTTTGTCGTCATTCAAAACATCAGATACCAGCATCAGTCAACCACTGACCTAAGACCTGACCACAGCTACATATTAATGGTTAAAGCTTCTTCTTTTTCTTTTTTTACTTCACCTACTTTTCATATTTAAATCATAGCTATGCTATCTGCGTGGATCTACGAATGACAATGTCCATTTGTCCCCTACTTTGGTCCAGAATGAAATATCTCAACTACAGTATAGATAGACATTTCTTTTTGCAGACATTCATGATCCCCAAAGGATAAATCCTCTGACTTCCTCGTGCCACTATGAGGTTCATATTTAGCGATTTTAAGTGAAACGTCTCAGTAACTACCAGATGGGCTGCCATGAAATTTGGCACACACATTCATGTCCCCCAGGGGATGAATAACCTTGGTGATCCCTTGACATTTACATTTTTATTATATTCATTTCATCAGGTCAACTTTTTATCTAATTCCCATCAGCCTCAGCTGTGAGATTGTGTTAAGTGCTAAATGGAAAATGTTTGTGTGCTAACTTGCTAAACTAAGTAACTGTTCCAGTTGATATATTGCAAGTACACTATGGCCTATAAGTCATAAAGGAAGAACATATTTTGAGGGAATGCACAGTTGGCACAAATGCTTGAAAATATCTGAAGATGAAATCTTTGTTCCAACTTGTTAAGTGCTGCCGAGAGGCCTTAGCAGTTTTCATAAATGTCTGGAATCTTTGCTCAATCTTTCTTGCGTCTTCAGAGTTTAGAGCTGAGATGCAAGGGCCCGAAGGGAGTTGGTGGGCAACATACACCATCATGACAGATCTGTAGGAACCAGCCGACGGTGTTAAGGTTTCTCCATGAAAAAAAGTGAGAGAATAAATTGTAATTCACTATTGTTATATACTTGAGGACAAGTTACTGGATATCCACATAGGGTTCAGTGTCAGTGAAATATATCACTGTCATTCCAGTAACAGTAAGCCAAGAACCTGAGATGAACCAGTAGAGCACAAAGGGAGAGACACTAGTCTATTCCCTACGGGGAAGTGTGGAAGAAAATGAGCCCAAATGTCTCTTCAGAGACTTCTCACGGAGCATCTTGGATTTCTTGGAAGATCCGAAAACAGAGAACACTGATAGGAGAGGTTAAACCTTTATCTGCACTGTCCCTTTGCTGCTGTAGTGCTGTAAATTTCCCCGCTGTGGGACGAATAAAGGTTTTCTGATACTGAAAAAAGAAAAAACACTATCCGTGAAAGTGTTATTGTAAATCAAGACATAAGGTTTAGGCAGAAGCTGCTGACAAGAGTTCAGGTACGGTCAGTGTCTGCAGATGGTCCACGGTCTACTATAGACCGGGAGTCACACACCCCAGTTAGTATCATGTGTCAGGAAGGAATGGTAACCTTTGACCTCCAGGGCTTTCTAAGAAAAACAGCTACCTAATAACTCTGCCATTGTTCATGTCACTCCTTAAGACAAGTTCTGCAGTTTGTTCTTGGCTGGGTGTGAGGTTGAACCAAAAAAAAGAGCCAAAACTCTGAGCTGCTCAGTGGTATGTAAATGCTGATCTCAGTCATTTCGTAACGGCCCGCTTATTCAACTCTGCAAAAAACCAACATCCAGGCATGTCTCCCAGAAATATTAAACGCTTGCCCACACGGTGGTTTCCTGAGATGGCGTCAGCCTGAGGGAATGTTCAAGGCTTCATGCTCTCTAAACACTGAAGAGTGCAACGCAGGAGGAGCCACGACTAAGTCAGACTGTTGCTACTGTGACCTCGGCCCTCCCACTGAACGCAAGTGGTTAGAGCGGGTGAAAACCACTCTTTCATGCAGAGATTCCTGCTGGCCATAGCATGACAGAGTGTTTTCCGTCGGTGCCTGGCAGCATGAGACGGTGAGGAGACATGGTCGTGATCACGGATCTGGTGTTCTCAATTTAAAACCCATCTTAAAAGAGCAAGATGATGTAGAGATGATTCATTAAGGTATAAAAAACGTTGAGGCTAGTTAAAAACATGCAACAGAAAAAAGACGAAGATAGAAAGAAAGCAAAGATGACAAACATATAAATGGCTAAAGTGGAGTTCACCCGATACAGGAAATCAAACGGAAAATGTGAGTAATCAAAGGGACGCCAGGAGTGAAGACAAAACCACCAGACGGGACATGGGGTACGAGGTGAGTATGAAATGGGGCACTGAGAGGGCTCTGGCCAGTGTTGTATTTGGCAAAGAGAGAGAGGAAACTGGCCGTCTGAATTTGTGAGACTAAAGAGAAGAGGACAGATATCCACAGCTGGGATCAGTCCTGGCATTTCCCCCCCAAACCCAGACCACCAGACATAAACTCAGCATAGTCCTGTTTGGCCATGGGCCCAAATCTACATACTGGCCGCTTTATTTAGCAGTCTTTGTAGAAAAAACGCACAACTATACAGCACATAGAATGTGGAACCATGATGATATTTCCTTCACATTCTAGTCAACATGTCATAACATTCATTTGGAAATCTGGTTGTATGAGGAAGTACAGAATGTCTGAAATACATGAAAAGATTTTTTAGATCAACTCCAAAGTTCTCCAATTGACACATAACATCTTGTTTGTTGAATCCGTACAAAAACCGAAGAGTACAAAGTTTCGGCCAGGCTACCAGTTTCCTCTGAACTTTTACCATTTTGCCAACCAAGTGTGGTGGACGAACAAGTGAGAGCAGGATTTCCATTCTGCAGGTCATACTGAGGTTAATTCTCAACTGGACATTTCTCTAAGGTTGCCTCATCTCCCAGTCACTGCCTACATGTTTGTACTGTGGTGATTCATTCATTCTGTGGCCTTTCTCCAAAAAGTACTATTTTCCTGTTTTATGTAAAAAAAACAAAAAAAAAAAAACATCATAAATGGCCAACATTTCACAAGTGAAATATTTGAGAACTGGTTAGCTGGACTAAAAAAGAATTCTTGGCCTTGTTTGTAAGTGGTGAGTTACAAAAAAAACAAAAATAGTCCGAGTTAAAAAATAAAAATAAAAATAAATAAAACAGTCTTTATTTAGGTCTATTCATTACTAGTCTCTAAAGTGAACATTGACCATTACTGAACCTTTTCCAAATGGAGACCAGACTTGTTTTTGAGACCGGGCCCCCCTCGGTATGGAGATGTGTGAACATTAGACTGTGGTCTAGCCAGTGTCTGACTAATGCTTCCACTACTGTGCATTTCTTCCGTTTTATTCAGCCCTCCAACCCCGGCGCACGTTTATTAACATGTGCCTCCAGAAGCTTGTGCAATCACTTAGACCCCCGCCCCATCTTACAAAACATGGCAAGTATGAATGATAATCACGCCACACAGTTCAGATGAAAAGCATGAAAACAGCAAGGCTCTTTCAAATGACTTTCACATCTGCCCCACCCCACTCTCTGCCTCACTGGCCCCAAGTTTGCCTGGCTGACTTGACTGAGAAAGTGTGTGTGTGTGTGTGTGTGTGTGTGTGTGTGTGTCTGCGTGTGTGTGTGTGCTTGCTTTACATCTGGAATATCTATTAGTGAGTGTACTTCTCCTGTCACAGCAATGAAAAGGAAAAGCATCATTACTATAGATAGGCTGGACCCACACACATACATACACAGCACACATAAACTTCATTGTTAAATCAAATAATGCCAATATTTCATAATTTAAATGTTTTAGACCTGGTTTGCTGGACTTCACTGGAGCATCACTGGTTGTGTTGGGAAATCGGAAATGAAAAAAAGAACTATCCGTTCCAGTTTTTATGCTAAGGTAACCATTTCCTGGGTGTAGCTTTTCTCAGCAAGAAAGCAAATAATTTCTAAAAAAATCTAACTTTTCCTTTAAGTTTAAATGGTTTGTAGTGAAATGCTAAAACAGTGTAGACCAAATTGTGGACTGGGGCTTTAATTTATGCCTCTCTGAGACATTAAGTTTTTAAGTGAATCATGGGCATCTTTATCTTACATTTACTATCTTACATTGTGTAATGAAACTTAAGTTTTGATGCTTATATGTACTGTGAATATATTACTTCACATTCAGTCTGAAAGGTATGATAAATCATAAAAGGTATGAATAATAAAAGTCTGGACTTTGGGCACTCTGCAGCCCAAAGGAGGTCTGAGGCCACAGTGTGCTCCAGCTGTTGAACATGTGGTGGATCCGTCTGCTACTCTATCCGCAGGAGAGAGACTTGAGCGCACGCCTCAACCTATTCTCCCCTCGATCACTCTCCTCCTCACAAGCCTCATGCATACATCATGTTGGAGGCAAATCCAACTTTGGCTCGGGTTTCCTTTTGTTGTATAGCAGCGCATTTGACGAACTGAGGAATTTATGTAAGCGGATACCGTCGCGCTAGATGGAGAAGAGCAACCTTTGCCCTGTTTAGATGTGCACAGAATCAAAAAGGCTTTTAACCGCTGCATTCTGTTATTACAACTGGCTTCTCATGCCTTTGTGTTGACTCTGGATGTAAGTATTTGGTTGGAGTGAACACACTCAGTGGTGTGGTGGGCAACAGCAGCGGATTTTTGTGTGGATGTGTTTCTCTCACCCCTTGAGGAAAAAGATGAACTCATCTAGACTTGTAATGCGTTTACAATGATGTACGAGATTCTGCAGGCAGTAGGGTGTGCTTTATCTATCACTTTGCCTATTTTCTTTACCTAAATTGGTATTGTAAACAATCAAAATGGCACAAATAAGAGTGATTCAAGCTTTCCCAAGCAACAGCTCCCACTGGAAATGTCTCTTCTGAGGTGGACAATGTATTATGCAACAGTAGCATAGCAATGCCAACTTTATGAAAAACACAGAGTAGAGAACATCCTAGAATAACTCAGATCAAATTTAACCACGAGCTTATAATTATCCTTGAATAACACATCACCCTCTCTCATAAACATCTAGCATATACAGACTGAACTTTCAGGCATTACCTCATGAAGGAGACATATTTAGTCCTGTGGACAGTGATGAGACGTGCAGCGAGCCATTCAAACGTCAACAAAAACCGAACATAACAGATGATAGACAAAGTTTCAGATGCTACATGTTAAAACAGGAGAGGAAAGATGAAGATCGGTAGCAGACAGCATTAAAGACTAGGACTGGGTATAAGTACTCCCTAAAGTATCAACCAAAATAACCGAGTACAAAAGTAGTATCGAAACTACTCCGCTCAAATGATAACTGCATTTAATCCTTGTTGTGCCCGGATCTAGAAAAAAATGACTACTTGTATGGTTTTACTTGCAGTCAATCACCGCACGCGTTCTTCGATTTAATACAACGTGTGATTTGCCCACTACTGCGACAGCTAAAACCCATACAGTCTATGGTGTGAAGAAGTTGAGCGTGGTATAAATTTATATTTTTTTTATCATTTGAACACTTTCAAAATATATTCGTCTAAAATATTTGGACGGGGAGTAGTGTTTCGGGCATTTTAAGCAATTGAATGCTTCCATTTACAAGATGGGTATTGAATGAATTAGGAAAAAAAGGTATGAACAGGTACTCTATTGTTACTGGTATCACTTTTAGGGTACTGGTATTGGTACTGATAACGGAAGTTGAACAATACCCAGCCCTGTTAAAGACTGACATTACTTAGATCGAGCAGCAGTTGGGAAGGTCTAACGTTCAATGAAAGACTGAGAAAGACTTTCCGAGATCAGTTTTCAGCAAAACTTGCAATTGACTTGATGCTTGTACATTTCTAATGCCTTAATATTAGTTCTGCTTCTCGGGTAGCACTTCTTCCATCGCAACTCATGGCAGCGGAGCCCGCTGTTTTCATTAATGACAGTCTGATGTTTTCATCTATTATTACATCTACTATTATTTGTGGTCAATGCTGAACTAGCCAGAGTGAGCTGTTACAGTCTTATCTTCATATATTCCCATAACATATAACAGTTTCATCATGTATCCCTTACAAAAAACAAAATAATTGCTATTTGAAGCCACTGACATACTGTACTGAAAACCAACGTGAACAGACACATTACTGACACTGACACTACAAGTTAAGAGAGTAATCATCTTGAAAGTTGGAAAGCGTTCACATAGAAGCATAAGTACCGGTTGCTTCACCCTTTCAGCATTGACCTGTACTTGGACCGTAGTGCACGCTTGGTTAGGGTGTTAACTTTCCAGATTGAGCACAGAATGTCAATTCATGCTGTGAATAAACAGATTGAAGGGACAGTGCTGCCCATTGCTGACGTCAGCACTTACATGGTTTAGGAGGTGTGGCTACACCTTTCCCCATTCCTCTCCCCTGCGACTTGAAAGGCTACGGCCAGACCAAGGAAATATTTACAGGGTGGGGGACTGAATTGCAGTAATACCCCAGAGACCCTAAATACACTAGACAAATAGGGAACAAGAGGGTGCTGCTGACACACACAACGGTAACAACAAGAACATTGTGAATAGGGCTCAGTAGTCCGCAATTAATAGTTCTATTCCTCCATTCCCACGACTCAACTAGGCATGAGAAAGATACTCAGAGATGTCAGATACTCTCCTCAGGCGTGTTGCCTTTACTGAACCCAGTAAAAATCACATCCACTGTTGTAGAGAATCTGGTAACACAGCCAAATCTCTCACCCAACTTCTAGTACGAAAACAGACACACTCTGGTATGAATGCAGTCATAAAAGTGTTAAAGCACCGACTGTTTTCTGAGCTGCCAAAGAAATGATGCTTTATCTCTATCAGTCTGTTTTGACCGGGGAAACCCTCTGTGGAAATGTCTTTTAATAACATGTTCTCAGACAAGCTGACATAACAATCTATCATCTTCTCTGCCTCCCTTTCTCCCGTCACATCCACAAAACCCACAC
>CALSCE010010661.1:10824874-10840186 GCA_943593645.1 Bovichtus variegatus
ACAGACAGACAGACAGACAGACAGACAGACAGACAGACAGACAGACATTACTTTCAATCTATTCATCTTTCTGGCTCAGTCTGGAAAGTTGGAAAGATTTGAAGAAAATACTTTGAGCTGCCTGGAGCCATGCACTATGATAAGGTTTTTTTTTCATTCTAAGCCTAAGCTCTGTTCCTTTTCTTGTTATTGTGCTGAACATCTGTTCAGGTTACGTGCGTGTACTTGAACCATGAATGGATGCTACTTGAGTGTTATTAACTATGTGACGAAGCGACTCTACCCGGGTGTTTACATTTGTGTGAGTTTATATGGACATATGTATTTACTGGAAGTACCTCGTTGCTGTTGGCCTGGTTCCGGATGAACTTGAAGCCTGGAATACGCTTCTGGTTGCACACCACACTGACATCTTCTGAATGTTTGCAGTCCGACACTCCAAAGCCATTGGAGTGACACTGAGCCAGGCTCTTCTCTCCACCAGAGCAGTGCACGTTGTCTAACCAAATACGGCCTGGAGCGGAGAGAGAGAGGCAAAGATTTGAGCAAATTGATATAATATATATGTTGTGTATGCTGCTTTCATGGACTGCAGGAATTTAAATCTTATTTTATGTACGGCCTGTTTAAGGTTACACATGCTGATATTCTGTGGTTTGGGACATTTATTATATAATCCAATGTTTGCTTCCTATCACAAATCAAACCCTTCAATTCCCAGTAACTTTCCACAATAATAAGTGATTAACTCGTGAGAAAATATAAATGGGTGGTTATAACATCATACCTTGACAGCTAAAAACCTGTATCACACCCTGGTGACATTTATTTCAGCATTTCCACTGGTGTCTAGTCACACAGACAGACAGTAAACCTACTCACATAGAGATGTGTTTGTTCTCCAACATAACCCGACGCATTCTTTCAGCAAAAGTGCCCAATAAATGTTGTTACGGCTGAAGCAGATCATCTGCTGTCCAGCTGGCTGTCCTCAATCAACCGTGAGGGAAACCACAGAACTGTGGCCATGGAAACCACCAATGGACTGCTCATCATTCTGACAGTCTCAACGTGTTGCTGAGGAACATCGTGATCATACCAAGGAAGTGACAGCATGTTATACGGTCACGTAGTCCCCTCCTGGCAGAGGCATCATTACCTCTGGAACATTATATTAAGAGCCAAGTCTTCTGGTGCTGAAGCAGCCGGGCTGTTTGAAAGCGAGCTTGGTCTCACTGAACCTTTGTCTAAACAAACGTTGAGCATTGCCAGTTGTGATAAATCTGGAGTGCTGTGTTAAAGCTATCATCCACAGGCCTTATGGGAATATAATTTCACAAGCCAGTGAAAAGAACAGGGAGACCGGAGCACAAGGGAGCCATGAAATTTCTGATTGGGCTTTTATGGGCATTTTAAGATGGCCACTTAACTCCAGCCAACCCCTTAATAAAACAGATTTTGTGCAGTTGTATTTGCTACCGTTTCAATAATGGACTTAGCCTTTTCTGATCCTCAGGCAGCTGAGGATCTGATTAACATCCCAGCAGGAAAAACCTCTCTGCAACCAAAAGGGATGTCCACATTCTTATTGTGTGTTCAATGAGAAACATTTAGTGGTTTCTCTCACTGGTGTAGAGTACAAGTCATCATGATGAGAAATGGTGAGCTTTGAAGCTTATGTACTTGCAAGATTCTCTCTGTTTGGAGTCGTATCCTCGTGATTGTTTACACTTATTGTAAGTCGCTTTAGACAAAAGCGTCTGCTAAGTGAACTGTAATGTGATGGAAAAATGGAAAATGACCTTGATCACTTTTATAGCAACGTGACTTCACCAACAACAGGAAAACAGATAAAAGTCATATCCATTCACTCACGTGCACACAACTAGTCTGGACTTGAAATGCTCTCCTTTCAAACATGTTCTATTACAAACTAAAAAATCTATTTGCCAGGAAAAGAGGAACCCTCCTCATCGTTACCTAAGCATTTTTTGTATTTGTTTTGGTGACAAATGGCAAAAAAAATATTTTTTTTTATGTTAAAAAAAACAAAAACTTCCTGCCCCTCCTGTTATTAAAAACTGCAACTTTACCACATTCAAAGTGACACAAGAGTCTTTTGGTAAACTTTCTCAAACATTGGGCATACCTATATATACCCCACTTTATATCCGTTGTGTAAACAGTTGTCTGTCCGCACAGCCAGCCAGTGCTGGAATATACATCACACTGCTTGTTAAATGCTTCTTGTGAAATATTATGTGCGTGCAACATTATATGGATGGGGTGTATCACTTCATATATATGTTATTCTTGAAATTGCTATAATGACTGTGGTGCTTTGGGAAGCAAGCCACAAAGTTAATTACTTGACTTTTGAAGTGGCTGGCTGGATGTGGCCCGACCCTGTGGGAAAACATGTGCATTTAACAAGGGACACTGAGTTAATTAACAGCTACCAACGGACATTTCCACCAGCAGCCATCACACTTACAGAGTTGGGAATCTTTTCGCCATTTGTACAGCGATGGAGGAATTCATACACGACAAAGTGAGAGGGTATGAGATTACATGTGTGTGTGTGTGTGTGTCTGGTTTACACAGGGTTTCCAGTCCCCCCCCCCCCCATGCTCAGAGGTGAGTGGCGTGTGCAAGTTCTCCTCTAATGGGGAAACCAGCGCCTGGGGGTATTCAGTCAGACAGGAGGAAAGGTGTAGCTCATTCAAAGATTTCCATGGAACATATGAAACTGTATGGAGAGATATACTGCCTTTGAATGTGTGTGGTTGGCCAGTTAGCTGAGATTAACACCCTATAACCCTCACCTCAGTTATTAGTCAGCCAGATAGCATGATTTCAAGTTGATTTTTGGAGGTTTTTGATTAGATAATGTACTGTTCACACCAAATCATGGGAACCAACAGACACTTCTAATAAACTAGTCATGCTAGTTTTCTTACCTTCTCCTTTTCCGTACTTGGCCGAGGGCGACCAGGACTCGGCATCCAAGAAGCCGAGCTCTCTGCACACCACTTGGGCGGCAGACATAGAGAAGTCATCATCGCACACCGTCCCCCACTCTCCGTTGTAGAAGAGTTCCAACCGGCCCTCGTAGTGTTTCCGCTTCTCCCCGGCTAAACGTAGCTGGATGACAGGGGGGCTAGAGTCTGACTGGGCGTTGCACAGCTCCCACATGCACAGCAAGGTGGACAAGACACAGTGGATGGCAACTGCACGCAGCATGATGCAGGACGAGGGAGGAAAATACACTGATCTAGGGGGAGAAAATAAGACAAAAGACAGTAAGCATCAATAGTCGTTAGCATGAGGCCGTGCTATCTGCCACGGGAATTCTCCCATGTGCAATACGCATGTGCAATACATTTATGCTGCTACTTATTTTACTAAGGTTGTGTTCTGTTCTTACTTATACTTATTTTATATTTTCCTTTTTATCGGCACTGTCCCTCTGCTGTTGTAGCACTGTAAATTTCCCCGCTGTGGGACGAATGAAGCATTTCTGATTCTGAATAAAAGAAGCTGTACTGAGCTATGCTTTTTGAACATTTCGGACGGAGATGGTCTTTAAATGTAACGTTTTCCCATTCTAAAGAGTTAAATTGAGGGGCAGAACGTTGCAGAGGCAGATAGTAATTTGTGGTGTGTGGTAGTTTTGTCCATACTTTGAGCTAGTGAGCACATTCAGTATAAAGTCTTGTGCAGTAAACGTTTGGCTTGGCCATCAGGGCGCACTCACTGACCTCTATGCAACCACAGGTATATGCTTGTGAACCACTAACAGAATTTGCCACAGTTTAACAATAAGCAAACAGCGAAAATACATTTGACTGCCAATAAGAGAGAGAAGAAGAAGGGTTTGAAAAAGTTTGGGTGAGAACGAAGGTAGTGTGTGAGAGGGATCCTCCCTCTCGCTATCTTTCTGACAGCCTAATGCGGTGCAAATGTATGTGCTCCTGCAGGGTGGGGTGCTGCCCCTCTGGTTTATCTATTCATCTGTGCCTGGAGGCTGAGCAGCCGAGGTTCAGAGGGAAAGTCGATTCTATATTTCATAGCAAACCATGAAAGTGTCAACTGAGGGACCAAAAACCCCCAGGGAGGAATTTTCCTGGAGGGAAGGAAGACAGTGAAAGTAAGGAGACCTCCACATCTTTGAAAAGGTGGTGTGGGGGGGGCTTTCTAAGTTGACGTCATAGCAACAGCCAAACAAACTGCAGGCCTAATAAAACCCTCCTGCTGTACACAGTCGATGAATTGTTAGACTGCAAGAGACGTCACTTGTGATCATGTGAAACATCTGGTTTATCTTCTCATGAACGTTCAGCAGGACGAAGGAGGAGCTACTTTAATTTGGCCTTTTCATTGGCAGTTTGTCTCTCCTCACAGCAGTGAAGAGTGACTGAATCAACAATATGTACGTTTTAAATTAGCTTTTGAACCCGAAGTTCAGAGTGCACAAACATCTCTACTGTGAGTCAGCTTGTGTCAACTCCACATACCCCTTTATGAAAAACTAACACTTCTCTTGAATGTGTGTCTTGTATGTTCTGAATTATGCTGCTTACAAAACCAGTGGAGACACACCCACCTCCTACAGAAGAATGTTCACAGTTAACACTTTCTCAAAAACTTCACCTACATTTACAGCAGGTTGTAAATAGAGAGCTGGACATTGTATAACAATTTAAAACATAAGCTTGCATGAGAACAATAAGGCCAAATAATAAGTGAAAGCTGTCAGTGAAAGGTAGCCAAGGATTGTCAAATCAACTGGAAAATGCAAAATTCCACATGCTGAATGCATTGCTTTCTCAGTCAAAGCCAGTGCTCTTGTATAATCTATTGCTCATTTCAGTAAAGCACAAATCAACCATCAAGTGCCTGTTAAGCCCTGGACAGCAGACAGATCCCAATATCCACAGTTAGGGACAAAAAAAAAGACCTCATCGAGAGTCAGAAGAGTCCTGCAATCAGGAAATTCGTCCTGTGTCAGCAAAAAAAGTAAGGCATAAATAGCAGAGTGATGCTATTTCCTTTTCGATTTTGGTTTTAATACAATGTAACACACTGCAGTTCCCAATGTTCTGATTATGATAACTTTTGGGGGGTTGCAACACTTAAATTTAAAACAAACATGGGATGGAAAATATAATTAAATTAGTTTCAAAATGGGAAAAAAAATCAAAGTTTTACGACATTCATTTGTTAACCGTACATAGAGGACGAACAACAACAAAAAAAAAAGACGGACAAAAAGTGTTTATAAGTCTCAATGTTTCCCACATTATGCACGTGCGAGACAACGTCCTATCAGCGGTGGACTAGCCCGCCAGAAGTATCCAAGAAGTGAATTGAAACACTTACTTTGACAGACGAAGAACAAGCTGTTACACTCTGTCCAAGACGCAGACTTTGAAGTGTCCAACCTGATGGAGAGGGTGAGATGTGAAGCGGCGGTTCTTTGTCCTTCAGCTCTTCCTAGCAGTTTTCTCTGCTGCTCCCCTCACAGCTGGCCGCGCGCTCCCTTCCCACTAATCACCAACCACGCAGAGCAACCAATGAGAGGCCGACTCAGCATCCTGGACCCGCCCTCTCCGGCCCAATCACCAGGGTTACAAAAGCAGACTGCAGGCATGTTTGTAAAGTTCCGTTCACCTTATGGCTTCACATGGCCGCACAAGTGAGACACGGCGACTCTTTTAGTGTTAAGTCAAGAAGGGAAGACATCATTGACTTCTGTGCAATTGTGTTGATGTAAGTAAGTATTAGTACATGCTATAATGTTCTTTTTTGCACTTCCTGTTGGAAGAAATAGGTTATTTTTACTTGGTTGAAGATGCAATCTTTGACACCCAAAACTGACCCCACGCCACGACATGTCCTCATAGCTCATGTTGATGCTCAGTTGTGAACTCTGTGACTTAAAGGTTCAATGTATAAGATATGCCAGAATTTAAACTTAAAAATGTAAACAATGAACTAACATTATCAACAGAGTGTGAAGAGGTAACAGTGTTGACCTTGTGTCAGAGACGTCTGTGTGTTGTGTTGCAGAGATACTGTATCTACTGAAATCAGCAGCTAACTGACAGCTCCGCTCCGTCAAGTCTGTAATACCACGTGTTCCTCTAGAGGTAATAGTGAGTCACTGTAGCTCCAGTCTGTCCTCAGTACAGAGGGAGAAGTACCGATGTCTGACTGGCTTGTAAATATTACAGCCGTGTTCCTTGTCTGTTTTGTTTATTGGATTACATTCAAAGTGGCAGAAACTACCACCTCTGCTCGTCCTCGCAGCTGCCAGGAGGCTGTTTCTCTGAGTGTAAAGCTGTCGGCAGCCTCGGGAAACTGCGTAGCTTCAGTTAGCACAGCAGGGTTTTTGACTGTCTCTCAGTTTCAGCAGTTTGGTCAAATTTTGCGTATTCTCTCCCACTGACTGACTGACAGGCATCACACAGGAGTAAATGTAATACATAATATAAAGAATAAACTAGAATATAATAAATATGCCAAACTACTACAACTAAAATACAAACATTAGAGATTGTATGGACCCAGTTTAGAGGTGAAATACTGCCCCCTATTTCTTTGGAGCAGGTGGCTCAGAATTACACATCGAACCTTTAAAGGTTAATTGAATAATATTTTTGATAATAACATTTTTAAAAAGTGACCGCTGTAATATTAATGTTGTAGTACTGAGAATCCACACGTGACCCTTCTCAGCTTTTAGCTTCTGTTAGATCATTGGTTTGGTTTGCCTGTCCATAAAGACTGTATATGTAGCTGCAAACTGTAGATAAATGATAAAATGGTAGTTAATATGTTCACAAAGGAGAACAAATTTGACACTGGTAGTCAGATCTTGAACTCCTCCGCTGTAGGGGAGATGCAACCAAGCGAGAAATATGAGTTAAATATAAGGAACAAAGCTTTCCAGATTGTAAGTAATCCTTATAAGAGCCACCAAACATCATTACAGCAGGTTGCTCCTGTTGACGCTGAGTTCTTCATGTCTGTCTTCTTCAGTTGTCTTGTTGTTTTTTTTGTGCTGTGTGGTGAAGTTGAAACTATTTCCACATTTATGACTGTAAACTTATTAACTAACTAACTTGCCATGTCTAAACCTCTTAAATGATGCATCAGAATAAACTTTTATTAGGGCCCTGCCCTGTGTTTGTGGTGCTGTGGTGCTTAAGGACACCACCATGTGGTGAGAAAGTTCCATCAAATTTGTCTTGAATTGACTGAAATAAGGGACAGCAAACAATGAAATGACTAAAATTAGCCTGAACTTGTCATTCAAATGACTTACGACAACCTTTCTACTGAACGCAGTTTCTCTAGGCTTTTGCACCTCCTCCATTTCAATTATAATCAACATTTCACATTAATCTTGTAAACATGTTTATGCATATGTTATTTAGCATTGTTTGTATGCTAGTTCGTTTTTTAGAAGGTTACACATTTTGACTTCTCTAACGAGATGACTGCTTCTTGTCTCGATCTGCAGTGCCTGTTACCAACAGATTTAGATTCCATCCTACATTGTTTTACATGCAGAAATAAGTTTGTAGTTCATCTGATTGGCTACAACAATAAAAACGTGTTGGCCACATTTGGTAAATGACCCTGCTTCAGACAGGTTTGGCTACAGGAACATGTTTAAGTAAGCGATTGAGATTTGATAAGGATGAGTTGTTTTGAGTAAACATCATTAAGTTACCTGTTGTGGATAGTAAGGCAAAGAATACCCGCAGTCAGCCTGTTCTTTTTATAAACTGATCCACTGTAAAGTTAACGGTTTCCAAAACAAATTGATGATTATTAATAGGTAAGCAAGAGGAAGTTTCTACTTCTTCTTTTGTCAATCCAAAATGTGATCAACTGCTCTGCTGTAGCCGAGTGTTAGCAGGAAGGGGTCGTCTTCAACAGAACAGGGCGAGTCTAATGCTGGTAGAGCTCCCAGTTAGTGACTGGAGTACCTTAGTTGTGCTTCTTCAAATTTACAGTCCAAAGCATTTATTTCTAATTTTTCATTTCAGTTTGACATCAGAAATGAAAATTGAAATGGTTAAATTATTGGCAGCTGCTCGCAAAAATCCCTGACACGCCACTGCAGTGGAGCACGCCAACATGACCTCAGATACACCGTTTCGCTCAAACATTTATGACTACATTGTTCTAATTGTTTAATCGGGCTGCAGCCTCTTGACTCACAAACCAAATGCGCCTAATGGCAAGTTTGTAAAAAAAACAACAGGACCATAAAAACAGTGATGAAAATAGTTTTCTGGCTTCCCTGTAGGATTGAACAATGGCAGAGTTTGCGCTTTATTTCTGTCCATCACTTCAGCTTGTGTCAGGGATTTAGGAATTCAGACAAATGAGGAAATATATGAAATCTTAAACATTTATTCAGGAATGCACAAAATATAGCAGTTGACATACACTCTGGCTATACTTTTTCTTTACAAATATTAGGAACAATATTCTTTTCATAAAGTATAAAATGTACACATTGTACTGTAACAATGGATTTGCATCGAAAACACCTTGAGAGTAATGTGACACCACTACAATCGGACACAGAGTCACACTGAAACTCATGTCATTTCACAAGGACATTTGGCAATTGATTGTGCTGGCGTGAAACAAGGCTGTGCTTTTATATATGAAACACATCTGAAGGAGAATGCGCTCCTTCAGGTTCAAATCGGACCAGTAGATGCTGATGTTAGCAGAAGATAACATTACATGATGCACTCAAAACACAGACCTTCACCTTAAACTGCAAACCCATTATTGTTGTTCACTGTTCAGGATGTTTTGATCATAAAATATA
Organism: Bovichtus variegatus; assembly: GCA_943593645.1. Lineage (NCBI taxonomy): Eukaryota > Metazoa > Chordata > Actinopteri > Perciformes > Bovichtidae > Bovichtus > Bovichtus variegatus. The sequence goes on from CALSCE010010661.1 coordinate 10,833,735, forward strand.
TATACTGTATACAGTACACTTTGGCAACAGAGTTTGGAAACGACTGCATGAAAGAACCAACTATTTCTTTTTACAAAATAAAAAGGCACACCAGCAACATTTGGGCTCACACATAAAATATGAGGAAAGTCCAAAAATATCTACATGGCAACCACTGAATGTGTAACTTTCCTGCATTCAAACGCAGAGCGAGAGAATTAAACATGGCACATGGTTTAATTATACAGTATAATAAGAGCAAAGTTTTTACTACTTAGGTTTCAAACTAAACTTTTATTTCAACCCATCACCGTCAAACTATCATCAAATGAATAAGATATTATAGAACAGAATTAAAGATTCTCTTAAGTGCTCCTCATATTTAACAATCCCAGAGATTTATGGTAAGCATAATGTACATGATGTCAAAACTCTGCGGTTCAACCTCAGGCAAAACTGAGGACTTCATCACACATGGTATATGTTACCGCGTGAAACCCAGACAAACAACCTCAAAGGAAACTTTAGAAAAAGTATATAAATAATATTACTTAGTTTATTTGCTGATGAAAGTTGATAACCAACAGAATTGAACTGCCTGTATTACAAAAGAAATGGCAGCAAGAAATATTTATAGGCCGGACACTAATACACTATGATCAGTTTGGGCACTCAATAGAGAGATTTGTCCTTTCATCAAACCAGTTAATTACATTGTAGACACACTGTGCTAAAAGATGTCTGTGCTATGTGCGCACATTGTCTTTCCCTTAGTTTTCTACAGTTTTGTGTTAAACATGCTGTATGAAACGGTAATGGAAATTATTTGTAAAAGAACAATGCATACACATTTCAAAGAGGGGAATCTACAGTTAAAAACTGACGAATCTTTGAAAAATAATATCAGCCTTTACTGTTAATCCTTAACCAAATATCAATTAATTTCCTTCAGAATAATAAAAATACACCTCATGATAACTTTGTGCTTCATCAACTGATTAACACTATGAACAATTATTGCTCTGGTTTCATATTTCCGTCTGAAAAGAGCAACAGTTCTGCATTTCAAATGTATTGTTCAAAAACATATGATCAGGGCGAAAGAAAAGGTTGACGTGCTTAAGTGTGATCATGTACAGTATTTACATCAATGTAGCGTGAGTGTTGGATTAAAGGCCTCTTATTCTGTTCCCAGTTTGGCGATCAGCTCATCGCAGATCTTAGTGAGCTCCTCGATCTCTTGATTCTGCGAGAGACGGAGAGGAAGGGTGTTGAGAAATTGTTGGTAAAGCTAAAAAGTGAGGACACAAACACAATTCTAACAAAATACAAAAGTCTTCGAAAGTGCATGCAGGGAAGACGTTTCTCTAGCTGATCCAATGAGCTGTGTTAACGGTAACCGCCCGTTTGTTTTGTAATCATTTTCTATTATTTTATTGAAAATGTGTTTTTTTTTTTCTTTCATTTTTCACCAGTCTGGTTTTATTAAATGAAACACTGCCCCCTAGTGCTAGATATCGTGCCAGTGTGCTGGCAGACGTTCCTTTATAAAATCTGTGCTGTATGCTTGCACATGAAGTACTTTTACAGTGATTTAACAGATCGCTGTAAGTGAAGCACTTATGAAATCACTGTAATTCAACACCATAATCTGCATTTTGACATTGCGAGCCACAGGGGTGGGGGTTTGCTATAAATCTATTAGATCTAATTGCACAAAACAAGGCAAAGATACTTTTCCAAAGCAAAAAGAAACAAAACGTTTCAGAGTTCCTCTTGGTGCAACAAGTAAAAAGCTGATGGAAACACATATTTATCCTTTTCACTAAACTTAAAAACAAACAATACAAGGGAGAGAAGGGTTGGGAAACAACAGGTTTTGCGGGAATTATGGTCTTAACCTTGGGAAACAACAAACATAAAGGCCACAAACCATCTCAACTGTGACCTTATTTGTTTACAGTAATAATTCCTACATACCACAATTAATTTGCCTTGTCTGGCACCTTTTCCCAGACTTCTGATTTGAAAAGAAAAGTCTAACACACAAACTGAAAACTCTACCAGTGAAAGGGTTTTAACCTCAATCATCCAGAGTGTTTTTCAGCACACCCTGCCCTGCTCTCACACAGTTTAACACAGCGAATCCATTTTAATCCTGTTTGCAGTCCGGCTACCTTTTGAAGGACAGCTCTTTCAAGCGACTCCGCCTTCATCTGCTCCTTCCTCAGGCTGGCGCCTAGTGCGACACCCTCCGCGTTGGCCTTGGCACGTACCTGGGCTATGTCCTCATTAGCCCTGTTAGAGAGGAAGTGAAGGAGACAAGAGACATCGTAAAAACGGGAGACTGTGTCTAGCCTTGGTTTTCAGGATTAAAAACCTGTCAAATGACTTTATCCTGGAATTACATGAAAGCTTACTTGTCCAGTTTCTCCTCCGCATGCACCTTGAGGGTTTGGTATCGCTGCTCCTCCTGCTTGATCCGCATCAGGTAGTCCTGCGCACACTTCTTCAGCACCTCCTCATTCTGGAGAGATACATGTGGAGAATATCTAGTGATCTGGCTATTATGTGACAGCGGGGCTGGATAGCATCTCATGGAATTCATACTGAAGCTCTACTGACCTTCTTGAAGCCCTCCAGGACTCCCTTCATGTTCTCGTACCTCCTGAAGAGGTCAGCGAAGGAGCGCTCCACAGAGTTGAGGTCGGCCATGGCCTGATCCCTCTCCACGGTCAACTGCCTGACCGACTTACTGCAGGACAGGGTCTTCTGCTGCTGCTCGTCCTCTGCAACCAACAGAGGAGTCAAAACACAAGATTTAATGGGCTGGATGTATACCACATTTTAAAGACTGAACTGAAAGAGCTATGTCAAATGCATCCTTGAAATATACAGTATGTCTTAAATTATCAGACGATGACATAATAAAACATGTCAGTGCATATTACTAAACTGTATGGATGAAAAGACAATGTTCTTGTATTAGAGCACTGGGATGCTTTAGATTGTTTCAGATCTGTAGGCTACTTCTAGCACATTGTGTTTGACATGAAACAGAGACTATAAGATTAGTGCCAGTGCTCAGCCTTGTTGATGCTTTGGTGTGGGACCCTTTTTATACATACTACTGCAATTTTAAGAAAATGCTGCAGGACAGTGATCCAAGACATACAAACAAGGCAAACCAGGACGTTTTTTTTTAAGCCAAACAGTGAGATGTACATGACTAACGAGGTCCGGCACCTGGCCTCAGTACAGCTGATCATGTGTCTGAGTATCTGAAGACAACCTGACTGCATTACAGGCCTGGCGGAGCATCACGAGGGAAACTACAGAGTGTCTGCTGGTGTTTTTAAGCCACAAACCTTAGGCAGTTGTAGACAAAAGATCAGTAAATATAGAATACTAGAAAAGTAATGCACGCCAAGGGTTGTAGTGAGGTGCTGATCACAACTATTCTACCAATTAGGCCTGAGGGAAGACAGACTTTTGTTCTTACTTACAAAAGATCAGCAAACAAATAAAAAGAGTTCATGCAGTTTAGGTAACTCAATCCAATTCATCTATGTTTTGGGGTACAGAAATAAAAAACTCAATCTTCCTTTGACTATTAGACTAAAGCTGAGAGTTTTATCCTCTCATTTTAACCTCACTGTTAGTGTTTAATCTCAAATCCTATGCACGGCAACAGACCGGACACACACAAGTAAAATCACACTTTAGTCCAATGTTTACGTATATAATGTGTCCTTAAATGTAATGTTTCCTGGAGGTGTGACGATGTTCAGGGAGCAGTCATGAAATACACACACTACTTACTGTATAGTAAGGCCCTCTGAAGCCATGAGGTGTTAAACAAACAAAACCATGTGGAGTAATGCCACCACCAGGGGGCAGCAACTTACCAATCATCTGCGCAACTGTTTTCTCATACTCTGCAACTATTTTCCTGTCAAGACAAAAAATAGAAAGTACACCATTTGTCAACTTTGTTTCTCGAAGGTTTTGATTTAAAAACTTTTTCTTTTTTTTTTACTTTTGCACTGTAATACGAAGCGAGGTTCTACAGAAACAGTGAAGCTCCGTACCTCATCTCCAAAACCTCAGTTCTGCTCTCCTCATACTTCCTCTTCCACTCATTGACCTCAATCTCTTTAGTGATGATCTGATTGGAAGACAGGGCACCAAGAGAAAACATTTTTAGATCTAAGAAATGACTCTTCAACAGATGCACTTTATGAAAGGATCTTTCTGAGTGTGTTTCAGCGACAGACCTCTTCTCTGATCAGGGTGAGCACTGCAGCCTTGTCCATCTCACTCAGAGGTATGTTGTCCTGGAACAGGGCTGCTGCTTCTGGGACCTTCGTCATTAGGCTCATTGATATCTCACTCTGTGGAACATGCAGAAAACATACCGTTTAAGTCTAAGATCTGACTGAAAACATCCACGATCCTGCTACTACCCCTGCTGTTTTTACTTTAAATTTTCAGATCACGTGATGTCATTGCAACAAGTGCTCCAGGATAACCGTTCACATGCATGTTGATTTTATTAATCAAACGTTTGCATAACCTGAAGTTGCAAGTGTGGTTATCTTAGACAAATATTGTGCAAGTAAAAAAACGATTAGATTATTTGTCGCAAAAATAGCTATTTGGGCATAAGAAAGCAACACAGTCGCTTAAAGATTAAAATATTAACAAGTAGGACTCCAATTATGGCTATCTACTTCCCAATTGAGGTAAACAAGCCAGTCATGTTTAAATATTCATACTGTGGTTCCTATAGTCTACTTACTACATCATCTTTCAGACTGCAGGTGTCCTTCTCCTCCGGGTGATCTGCAATCTTAGTCTCAGGACCTTTGAGTAGAAAAAACACATCATTTAATGACAACTGTTAACTGTCCTAATTCATTTAATGACAACTGTTAACTGTACTAATTATTACCCATATCTTAGTTACAACAAAAAAAGCACCCATACAGTGTCCTATCAGTGCTCAATGTCAAAAACTTACCTAAACTTCAGCATTGAGACAGGACAGGGTTTTGCTGAGTGTGCATGCTGTGTTGTATTCCTTCATAAAGTTTGACACATTCTTTGGGCTTTGCAGTCTCACATTACTCCCAACAGTAGTTGCTGAGAAAATCATGCAAACTGAATCCCTCTCCTTGTTCACAGTTTCTAATTCGTCCTGGTGTTGGAACTAGCACCTCTCTGGGCATGTCTACCTCTTTAACACCATGGCTCATGCATTCACTGGGCTTTCATACTGCATGCTCTATAAAATACTACGGACATAAATACACAAGTACATATAGAAGGTCGGGTGGAATAAAAACAGACCAGTTATTATGACTATCGATAGAAACATTTAGTGTATTCGTGCTGTTTGTTTCACAAAATTGCTTTGCTTTCTACACATATAGGTCAGTTCCTAACACTAAATATGTCTTAAAGGGAAAAAAGAATCATCTTCAGCATGACATAACAGTAACCTTGGAACAACCCCTGCTATTTTTAGCTTTAAAATGAACACACAGTGAAGGGTTTGAAACATACCATCCATAACAGATATATAATCGATTGATTTATCGATTGGCTGTTTTTTCGCAGGCGCTTTGTAGCATTCGGGTTCTCCTCTGTCCTCCTGGCTGTCTGTTGTCTGACCCGTAATGCCAGTGGAGGCAAGCTTCTCCTCATCCGTGGCGTGATGAACTCGCTGAGTGATCTCTGGGGTCTGAGCCACCACCTCATCCTCCCCCTGGAGGAAGATAGGATCCACATTATAATGGGATTTATTTCATACTTCCATATCAAATATTAATTAAAAGAAAACAACAAGAACCATCATACTCTTTTTTTTGTTAAATTGTGATCCCTCACAGTAGTTACTTCTCAGAAAAGAAAGAAAAAAAAGAAGTATCCATCCCACCCAACGATCCCAACATCTAACGAAAAATAAAGTGAATAAAATAAATAAATGAATAAATAAATGAATAATAATAATAAAATAAATTCTATTCAATAATACATTTATCAAATATATCAAATATTAAATAAAACTAAATATGCCTATATTACATAACTTCTTACATAAAGAAAAACATTCAGTTTTAAGCAGATTTAATAAAAACTTTTCCTTTATAGGAAAGTGTTTATGTACCATTGTGGATTGATATATTTTGTGAACGAATGTGCATACACAAGTATCACTTAACACAATCCCAAAAGTAAGGAAGTTACATAATGTAAGGTAACATTGATGTGCCCTGACAAACTGTGTTACAATAAGTTATTTTAGGGACATTACACAATGTCTTGAGGATATCTCCTTGTCCGCAGAGCGATAATTCACCGTGCCAAGCCTGCAGTGCAGCGTTGGAGCCACTGCTGATGCTCCTGTCAACTTGTGTCACAGTGTGTGTGTGTGTGTGTGTGTGTGTGTGTGTGTGTGTGTGTGTGTG
>CALSCE010010661.1:10845197-10863951 GCA_943593645.1 Bovichtus variegatus
TTTAAAATGTTTATTTTACATATAAGGATGACTTAATTGATGCATTTCAAACCCTTTTTTTTTTGTGTTGACTATAAAGACAAACACATGCACACACATGTGATGTCTGAACATTCAGAGCGACATTAAAAGACTCTTGTTACCATGGCAACTTCAAAGAGGGACACTCTGTCTTTAATATGTGTATTGTACTTGAAAAGACATTTCCGATCTGCTTAATATGTGTAATGTTATGGAGAACCTTCAGGTAGCCCGAGGTGTTACTGCAATGTGTTTACATTTTGAACAGGAAGCCGAGCCGGCCTCTTCTTATCTTTCTCTCTTTCTCTCTCTCTCTCTCTCTGTTATTTGCTCAGCAGTGGCCTCACCTGTTTTGTCTGCATCAGTGTTGTTGTTCTCCAGCTCTCCTGGGAAGGTTGGAGGGGCGCGGACAGGAGTTGCTGCTTCAGGAGTTTCAAAATGACTCTCTGAGTCAGAGCTGTGGAAGCCAGAGAGACAGAGAGTGAGAGAAAGATAGAGCATGAACTTTACAAACATGCAAAACATGAGAGAGCCGGAGGACAGAAAAATCCTTATATAACTGAGGAGTAGTGATCGCATTATAAATACTGGAACTATGGAACTAAATCAGCACTGTGAAAGACTAGAAAATAGAACTGCACTAACGGCATTATAATGTGCAATATGTGGAAGTATAAGGACAAATGCAATTCATTACCTCTGTCCCCTCCCTCCTGTCTACGCATGACCCCTCGAAGAGGGATGTTCCCTTCTAACGTTGATCTATATGAATCCTTTTAGCAGGCATAAAGGTGTAAATAACAAAGCTAGGATGAGACTACAGAAGTGCCAATGCTGTTTTGGATACACATCTGAATTGTACTGGATATAATCATATACACATTTTGATATTTCTAGTATTTTGTATCGTGTGCAAAGAGGACTTTGATGTACCTTTACAAGTCTCTACTGTCCCACATCTGTCTATATTACACCTTACTCTCTCCTCTGATGTTGCATTGTGCACTCGGCACTACTTGATTCATGCCAGTAATGGAGAAAAAGAAAAAGATTAAGTAAAAGATAGAGAGAAAGAGGAAATAGGGCAGCCCACTCTTTCCTGTCACAGCTATAGCACTATAGTATGAGACTCGACCATACAAACTATATATACATACATACATACATATATATATATATATATATATATATATATATATATATATGTATATGTATCTATTTAAAATAGGATGCGAACTCTGCAACCACATACAGTTTGCGATATTCTTTACACAGACCCTTTTCAATACTGCCTTGTGATTTTAATATTGTAGAGCCACAACATTCAATTTTGATCTGATCACTCCAGGAAGCCACATCACAGTGTAGTTAGATATTGGTTAGATAACTGCTGGGATACTGAACAAACATAGATTTTGGTGATATATTATCTGGTCAATAAAATGTTTAAGTGTGGAAAGTCAGCACCACAACAAGTGGTGGTGCGAATCTTTACTTGAGAGCAATGGCCAAGATAATACAGCCATCACAGCAGACACCACGAGGAGCAGAGACAATAAGGTTGCGATGATGCCTTGAGCATGTGTCATGTTTGTGAGCAATGGTTACATCATTAAACTAAACCTGTACCTGGCTGCAGTGCTGGAGCGTTTGTTATTTCTGTGCAGCCACAGAAATGAGGATGTAGTGTCAGCGAGGCTGAGAAAAACATTCAGTTCACACACTATAACGGCCCAAACTACAGCCACACCACAAATGTGTCAGCACTGCACGCCAACCTAACACATTTGACATGTCTGCATGTAAACAAAAACAATTGTTGCTGCAGATAAGCAGCACAAACAGACCCCCCCCCCTCTTTTCCTAATCTTCATAATATTAGAGATTCATCAACCTGACAGGTGGACACACACACACACACACACACACACACACACACACCCATGTGAAAATGCCCCCTCCTCCAGTCCAGACAGTGTGAATCACAGTGCCAGCACGCTCCAACACAACACTTGCCTGTAGCTTTGAGATCTCTCCTCCTCCTCCTCCTCCTCCTCCTCTCCTCTCTCTCCAAGTTGCTCCCTCTCCTCGCTGGCCTCATGCCCCTCTTCATCCTCTTCTCCCTCTCCCCCTCGCACTGCCGTCCACGTCCATTTGGCCCATGACACGGGTGACAGCCAAGACATCACTCCTCTTACCACGGGGGGCTCTTCAATCCTCTTTCGACTCAAAGGACTTCCTGGACTGGTTTCCAGAGCCTGACTGATCCCTTTCTGTGTGTTTCTTTCCTCAGATTTCCACCCTGCCAACGGCTCTCACATCTTTGCACAGAGCTTCTCTCTTCACACGGGTCCCCAGTTTCTCATAAAAGGAAGCAGACATTTAGTTTCCCACTCTTCTACTCGTAAAATCTCCGTTTTTTAAAATCACAAATACTTCAGGTGCTTTCTCTTATTTTCTCTTCTTTTTTCCAGTGACGCTCCCTCTGCCTCTGCCTCTGTGGCAGAATACCACAGCTCTGATCAGCTGGGTTTCAAAATGCTGTTCTCCCTCTCTGCTCTGCTTAACACCCCCTCCTCCCAACCTCCACCTCGGGCTGGTCCACGGACAAAAAACACAGCGGGGGAGGCAGGGAGATTGAAGCTCTACAAATGAATGCAGCTTCTCCTCACTCAACCAAACGTGTTCCCCTGTGGTAGCAGAATGGTACGATCCTGTCAGGCCGCTCTTCCACTCTGAAGCAGAAGGAGGGAGTCAAAAAACAAACACAGAAGGTGGAGGAGGAGCTGGACTGTTGGGGCTCCACATTTTATAGCCAAGAGAGAGGTTAGGAATGTGGGGCTAGATCTTTAAGCCTTCTTTTCTCCCCCAGGCCGTTAAACAGTTAACTATTTTCTCCATCCAGTGGCAGTCAGGCATGCATGACCAGGGGAACCTGTTCTGTTGGACAGCCCCAGGAGATCTACCTGATTCAATTTGTCTGCAGTAACAGTTCAGACCACTGAACAGAAAGGGAACCACCGCCTTCAAAGCACTCATTATTGGATGGTAAAACCTCATTGTTGCATCTGACACGAGTAGCTATTGTTGAATGTCGTCAAGGAAAAGAAAGCACTCAAGACATGTGTCTGAAATACCTCAAAAGGAATGTTCTCTATAATAACTAATGCTGCTGCAAAAAAAAAAACAGCCAAAGCCACTCATGAGTATCAACAGCTTATGGAAAAAGACTCAATACGAAACACTGCTGCAAATGATCCATCACTAACAGCTGATGCTCGTGATTGTGCTATTTCAATCATTCCTAATCATAGATTCATAGCTCTCCATTTCATACCATCGATGGTAGTATTTTGTTGGCCTAGAGAAATGGATTGGCCTCTGGTTTAAATCGTACTTGTCGAACAGAACTTTTTCAGGGGTTGTTGCTGTTCTTCAGTGGCACCTCTGACCAGTGGTGTTCCCCAGGGCTCCAGCCTTGACCCCCTGTTGTTCTCTATATACTTGCTCCCACTGGGACATGTTATCCGCAAACACAACATTCATTATCATTGTTATGTGGGTGAAACTTCGAGCTTTGTCCCAAACCAATGAAGGCCACCTATGTCATCTAATGTCTTGTCTGTTAGAAATCAACTGCTGGATGTCCCAAAACTTCCTCCAGCTAAATGAAGATGAGTCAGAAATAATTGTATTTGGTTCTCCAAAGTCCATTCCCTCAAACCTGAGTGTTTAACTGTGACCTCTCCTGTCACAATGGTTTTTCTAATCATGCTTCCTCCATCTGAGGAACATTTCAAATAAATAGGTCCTTCCTCTCTTACACTAATCTTAAGTAGGTCATACATGCATTTATATCATGACGTCCTGATTATTGTAACTTCCACAAGCCACAACACAATCTCTCGGCTCTGGTTATAGAAAAACGCAGGTGCTTGGCTTTTTAAAAAGACAAGATCATATTAGCCTTGTTCTGGCCTCCTTTCACTGGTTATCAGTTAGATTTAGAATGTTTTACTTTAGATTTTACTAATCACATTTAAAGTGAGCTGGCTCCTATTGCTGAATTGCTGCTCCCCTATCAGCCAGAGCACAGAGCCGATCCTCATGCAGGGCTCTGCTGGCTGTTCCTATGAGCCCTTAGTAAAAACTAAGGGTGACCAGGCTTTCATGGTCACGATCACTCAACTTTGGAACTTCCTGTTGGAGAATCAGTAACATGTTTTCACTTCTAACGTATCTTTAAAAAAAAAAAACTCCTTTTAACAATGTCATGTTTGTCACTTTAGTTCAAATATGTTTCATCAGATCCATTTGTTTATCTCAAACTTTTCATCTTATTATTTGGTTGTAGGGTATTCCATTCTCTGTACTTTTAGTGGCCGGATTTTATTTAATTGTATTGTGCTGCATCGTTTCATCTTGATTTTCCCATGTTAAGCACGTTTTAACAATGTTTTGAAAAGTGCTTTACAAATAAAGTGTAATATTATTATTAAAGGTGATTTGCAGCTAAAAAGTCTAACAATCACCATATTGATACGCACGTTTTCAAAGCAAAATGAAACACATATGAGAGCTTCAATGTGGCCACAGCTTCTGTCCTTTCTCAAGAGCACCTGCAGGGTACATTTTATGTTTTTTGTTTTGTGAGCCTTGACATATAACATGCCAATGCATCCTCTGTGAATTGTTTTCTAATACTGTACTCCCCCTCCAGAAACTCCTCCAAGGTTCGGCTTGGCCACGAAGCTGCTAAACTCCTCCCAAATTCCAACGGAGAAGCAGAGACACACACACGTGCCTCAGTCAGGCTCAGAGTTTCCACATTGGACCAGAAAGGGTGGAGTTTGTCCTCTGCTCACTTATTTACCATCTGGGGCTGATGGGGCTTGAGGCTTGGGTGAGGGTGAAGGATCAATCCCTGATTTATTGATCATGTGCAAATAGTAGTTATGGGGAAGTACAAGGAGATTGTCACTGGAGCGCAAATCAATTTGTGTCTTTAGTCTGGAGTTAATATCGCTTTGTTGTCGGTAAAATGTTTGCTCACAAAAGCAGAACGCTTTGATAATTTTGAAGTCACTGAGCCACAGTGGAGACCCTCAGTAGATCACGCTAATTAGAACAAAATATTACCCTCACGTTATGAGCGGCAATCCATGTCAATAATCCTTGATCAACACTTACACATATTTGAATAATAAAACAATGCTACAGCACATGAGAACCCTTAAAGGGGAGGTGAGACTGTAGTGTGTAGTCTGCATCAGTGGAGGTTACTTTTCACAATAAATAGATGTTTGTAAATGGAAAGAGCATTAAACTCTTTGTTTCCATGGATTCTGTGTTTATTCCCAGTAGCTCCCTGCACCAGTGGGAGCCAGGGATAAGTCGGTTACATAAGGAAGGGTTCCAATTACCATCCCCAACATAAACTCAGAACTATTCCATTATTTCCAACACACTTTCAAAACAAACCAATTGTTTTCACGGATGACAGCTTAATGCCTGTTTTCTAGTCTAAAAATGGCATCAATAAACATCAGTAAGTAGCATGAGGCAGCTGCGTGTGTGTCTCCATATTAAAGACCACCACAGCCACCATAGGTCCTGCCAAGGAGTCTGAAGCTTCACCAAAATCCAAACACAACTCAAAAGAGCTCAGATTTCAAACACAGTGGGAGTAACCCAAAAGCCATTTTTGACAAAAAAGAGAAAGTTACGAAAACCAGAAGGAAAACAACTCTGGCCTTTTTCTAAGTTGACACAACAACTCAAATGCTGACGTGGCTAATAACACATTTATGTTTAGTCTCCATGTCAGGCTTAACATCAAGTAAAAATATTTTTCTGACAAAGCTTGCCCTGTAACTTCACAGCTCAAGTGTCTGAAAGAATGCAGACAGACCATTTGCACATAAGAACATGATATATTTACACTGTGTCTACAGTATCATAGTTTGAACACACTCTCGCCATAAATAGAAACTGTGTTTCATTTTTAGAGGACAATAGTGGAGCCACATCATTATACAACAGCCCCTCCTCTGGAGCCTGAAATAGGTGTAGAATAAAGAAAGGAGGGAGAGGAGAGCGGAAGGAAGTGAATCCAATGTGACCAGAAGAATAGGTATGCCTTTGTTTGAGAAACAGAAGAGGAAGAGGAAGGACAAGTGGAGCAAGAGCCATTGACAGAGATGATGTGTGCAACAATGAGCCTTATGTATGCACCAAGGAATCCCGACTTTTGTCTTATCAAGACTGAGAGGCAAACTAAAATGTCAGCCCTCTGACAGCAAATGTGGACAAACTGAACTGTCATCAACAGCAATCAACTAGCAGCTTGGTACAGGCCGGAAACGTCTTTCAGTTAATGACCACATCCTGCCAGAGATGAGCAACTACCTTCTCGATGTATATCACATGCTTTCCCTGTTTCACTCTGAGCTGTCAAATAGCAGAATCATTGGGTTGCAGCAGCATCTAGTGGTGAATGTGCGTAGTGACAATAAGAAAAACACATTGTTTAAATTGCTATTTACATATTCTGATAGTAATAAACATAATCATACTAATAATGTAATAATAATAATAATAATAATAATGTGAATTCTTAGTTAACAAAGTTTTTACACAAGCCTAAAATGTGCACATGGAAGCTGTTATGTGACACACCTTCTACAGTACAAACTCCAATTACATTCAACATGCTCATAATTGCAAACCAATAAACTGTATGGATGTGCATTGTGATGACATGTATAGTATAACTTAGACTATATATTGCACAACTCAAGTCTACAGTGGACCATTCATTTTCCTATTACACAAAATGCAGACTTAATTCATAACGCATAAGTTATTATAAGTTATACAATGTATTAAAGCGTTTGGGCCCAATTCACTTCCACTGTAAACAAACTCCATTTAAATTTCAAAATGTCACACCATGTCCACCACAGACAAGCAATTGAGCTCACTTCTTAACCTCTGAGCAGGCCAACTTTGCAGTGTGTTAATTTAATCAAAGTAATTGATTTAGGAATATGCAACATTTTAAGGGTCCTCTTCAAGACCAACCGTAAAACTCATATCACGTCAGTTGATTTTGGACTTTAGTTGTGCAGTTATTCCCAAATAGCTTTTCCATTAAATTACCATACAAATAATTTCACCCACAGGAAGCCTGAGGTTTTTTAGGGCCCTGGAGTTCTGGGGCAGTTGCTGCTTTGCCTGGCTTTTTTTTTCATTTACTCCCCGTGAATTTACAATTATCAATTGTTAATTAAAATTAATTAAAAATAGTTTGTCGATGGGTGGCAGTAAAGTTATTCGAGGATGTGTCAGATTTACAGAGGGAGAAGTAGTCCGCCAACACAGAAGAAGAAGTACTTCCGCTTTGACGTAGTTGGCCAGTAGTAAATGGCGGTTTCGAACAGGGTGGACAGTAAACATTACCACGGTTATAACTGTAACTGTCTAATTATCATCAAAACATGTACTCGAGTATGTCGGAAATACAGAGCAGTTACAAAATGTTTATTTTCAACTTTCAGGTCGGTTCACGTGTCGTGCTGACCGGAAAATCACTGCCTAAGAGACGAAAACGACGCAAACGGTAAGAAGTTACACAGCTAACGTTAGCCACAACGTTAGGTTAGCACAGTGAGGGTCCGCGGTTAGTCAACGTTCACATATTGGGGTGCTTATTTAGCAGGAGTGCTGTGTTGAACAATTAACAGGTAGTATATTTAAGTATATGTAATGCCAATTGTGCTGTCTACTGTCTCTGTTGAAAGAATGAACTACTTCAAGAAAGATATGCTAGATGAGCTAGCGTTAGCTTCCGGTAACTTAGCTTGATGTATTCTGAGGGAGTTCATGTATCAATTACAGAGTTGAATGTTAACGTCTGCAGTTGAACTATGGAGAACGAAGATGGAGAAAATGACACGGAGTCTGAAGCGACTGAGCTCCGTCTGAAAGTAGAGACGTTGAAGCAGGAGCTCCACGACTGCAGAGCCGAGCTAGCCAAGTTACAGAAACAACTGAAGCAGTCCGAAAGACTGCAGAGGAGCACAGAGAGCTACAACGAAGACCTGAGGAAACAGGTCAGTGTATACCTACACTTATAGAAATGACAATTATGACTCTTATACATATGATTCACAACACTGCAAAAACACTGTATTAAATCAGTCTGTATTTGTGAATCCTTACAATCCTATTACGTTATTACAGTGGGTGTTTCAAGAATGTCTGCCAATTAAATTGATCTAAGCTGTTATTGTTTCAGGTTGACCAGCTGAGCGCAGAGATTCATGAACGGAAGAAGAAAGATAAAGACAGGGTCGACAGTGTAACTCAGACAGAAGAATATGTATGGACAGAAACTGGTGTGTTCATTTTGCATATACATTAAAAGTTAAATGATCACATTGCTAGTCAGACAGCGGTTACACATTTTTCAATATTCCTCTCCAGATTATTACAACTACTACTATGGAGGCTGCTCTCAGAACCCAGAGGTTCCAGACACTCGGGATGGCCTGAACACAGTAGCAGCCGTGGATGCAGCAGATGGCAGCGAGGCAGCAGAGGTTTCAACACCAAATGAAGCAGCAGCAGCTGCTAATGCTAACCCTAAGCCTGACGACACTGTTGCAGTCTCAACAGAGGTTTGTTTTATTAAAAAGTTTGTATAGTAATAAGTTACTTGAAGCAGAAGTAATTGCAAATGTTTATTTACATCATGAATGATGAGCAAAATCATTTTTGGAATAGGTATTGATTGTTCAATTTATTTGTTAATTGGCTAATTGTATCAACACTAATCCCAAATACTGAAATAAGTAGATGATATGAATGGATGAATTGAATTTATAAATTGGAGTTATGACTAATAAATTGCATTGTCTCATTCAGGAGGGTGATGGAGGATCCATAGCTGATATTTTGAGGGCCACTGCTGAAGAGGCTATGACACAGACTGGGTTTGTCTTTGATGAGACTACTGGGTTGTACTATGACCACAGCACGGGCTTCTACTATGACTCGGTTCGTCAAATACACCCTTTTCAGTAATATAATATATAATATAAACTTTATTCAGTAGGAATTTAGTTTAGTTTTTTTCTCTGACTGACATTTTGTACCAGTCATCTGATCTTACACATGTTTTTCTCTTCCTCAGGCCAGTCAGTTGTACTATGATGCCAACACAGGCATTTACTACTCCTATGATGCAGAGAGTGGACGATACCAATTTCATTCCAAGATTGAGGTGACTGCTGCACAAACTGCTGCTGAGCCTTGCGGCGACAAGAGCACTGAAAAGAAGGGCAGAAAGTTAAAGAAAGGGTCCAAGAAAACCTCACACCAGGACGCTAAGGTATGTAACACCTGTGGATCTTTGATTGATGCACAACATGTATACATTTTACACTTGGTGGCTGACAGCTGGCTTTTGGCTTTGTAGTTCCCTTTTTTTTTTTAAAAACATGATGTTTCAAATACTCATGACTTTATTGGTCTCAGTCTACAAATGCTTGTTTTTTTTGTATAAATTTAAGGCTAGTTGACTAAAAAGATTATCCTCTGACCTAGGTGCAAGAGGTGACTAACTCATTGGCTAAAATGAAGATTTCTTCTTACTGGAATACTGCTTCCCGCAGAGGTACACCTTTTAATACCTATATGCAAAGCAATTCAGAAGATAAGTTCAAGATATTTTTAACCTGGGCCTTAATTCAATAGTTTTGCCATGATATTAGGATGAATTGGTACTAATAAAGCACTCATTAAGTTCCAATGAAGGTGGCTCTGTTATTCACACAGGCAACACCGTAAACATATTTGACTGTGATGTGATGATTCACACAGTCTTGCCAGGTCTATATCAATCTCTAGAGTAAGTGATGCCAATGATTATGATTACAAAATCAATAATGTGATGGCCAAACTCGGAACGTAAAGCCCAGGTGGAAGATGGTTGGAATTTAAATCATAAAGAATTCAGTTATTTCATCTTGTAGGATTGTTTGTGTAATCTTACAACAGTTCAAATGTTCCTTAGTTAAGCATGTACAGTGTCATAAACCACACATTACTCAAGGTTTTGGTCACATGTGCTTATAAATCTGGGTGCAAAGTAATATTTAGATCACTGAAGATTTCCCTGGTGTGATTTTATAGAGGTGTTTAGTGAATTGTCTTTGAAGACTGAAACCATGTACAAAAACAGTGCAGACATGGCATGGGATCTACAAAGCCAGCTTGCCCCCTGTCCGTGAACATAGCTTGGGATGGTAATCTCACTGTTGACTGTCTGATGGCAGGAACTCGAATTCGACGAGGTAAAGTTGGAAGAAGAAGAAACTGACTGGGTCGAAAAGCAAACCACCAAGAGGACCTCAGAATCCCGAAAACTGAAGCGAAAGTCTCGCAGTCCAGATGTGCGTAGAAGAGTCTCATCTAAACACAGAGAGGAGAGGGACAAATCTTCGTCAAAGAGGAAGAAGCAGAAAACCGGTTCACACGATGATAATAAGGGTAGATCAAGGAAGAAAGGCAAGAAATCAAAATCAAAAAAGCAGAAGAAGAAAAAGAGCCCGGCTCGAAGCGATGATTCAGAGGAAAACAGCGAACCAGAAGAGGGGGAGATCACAGAGTCGGAGAGAGAGGAGTGGGAGTCCACTCCCTCGTTCTCGTCGTCTTCTAGCTCCAGCTCCAAGGAAAGCCCAGAGTCAGAAATGGAGACTCAGGGCCATGAAGGTGAGAGGAAAAACCAGGCAATTTCAGAGCTTGTTCAGGGGCACGCATCTAAAAATCCCCAACCAATTAGTGCTTGCTGTAAATTTATTAATTCTGGTAGTAACTTGAAGCTTGTTAGATCATCACCTGTGATGTGTCCCTTACACTGTAGCTCCCTGAGCCGTGTTCCTGTGACAATGCAATGGGTTTATTTTTCTTGCAGTCAATGACATTTGGCCGCCCTGTGTAAGAGTGACAGTGGTCAGATCTCCAGTGCTGCAGGTGGGCACTCTGTTCATCATCACAGCTGACTCTCCAGCCACCGTTGGCAGGTTTGTGCCATTTTCTCTCTCGTCATGTAGCAACATGAGTTACATATCAGGTCATGGTGTCATACTTTCATACCAAGGAAAAGTGAGTGCATTTTGTTTTAGAATGGGTTGCCACAGGGGCAGACGTTAGTGCTGAGGCTGCAGTAACAAAGGCAGAATGAGGTGGCTTTAAGAAATAACCCTCCTGTGAGTAATGTCTCACTTAGTGAAAATATGAGGAATTGATCTCTCGGTAAGTCATAAAGAAGACAACCTGCTGTTTTTTCTGTTGCAGAGAGAAAGACATGGACCATGCAATCCGCATACCAGAGATGGGAGTCAGCAAGGTGACCTCTTCACTTCTATTTTTGTCCAGGGATCTTGATAATTCATTTTCATATTTTATGTTTCTGACTGTGACCTATGTTTGGTTCCAGTTCCACGCAGAGGTGTATTTTGACCAGGAGCAGCAGGGCTACATGCTGGTGGACCAGGGAAGCCAGAATGGAACAGTCATCAATGGCAACAGGATCTTGCAGGTCAACATTTTGTCTCTGTTCGTTGCCTCTTAATAAAACGGTTTAACATCAACTCAGCAATGACATCATCAATAAATCTTTCTTCTGCAGCCCAAAACGAAGTGTGAGCCACACGCACTGATGCACGGTGACGAGGTGAAGATGGGAGAAACTGTGCTCTCCTTCCATATCCACTCAGGGACTGACACCTGTGATGGCTGTGAGCCTGGTCAGGTGATGGCTCACCTCAGCAAGCACAAGAGAGAGGAGAATACAGGTGAGCCTCCTCGAGAGGGAACCATTTTTTGTGTAGTTTCATGAAACAGCAGTAGCATACTGAGCTAGTCCTCAAACAAAGGCTCTATGTGCGATTGCATTCACTAGTTTATTAAGACTTGAGAAGAAAATTATTATAGAATGGTAGATTTAGCTTTACTCTGTATTTCCCCAAAGGCCCTACACTCACCAAAGAGGATAAAGAAGCACTGAGACAAAAGGAGCTGAAGCAGATGAAGGCCAGATATGGCCTGCAGGTTAGTGTTATCAGGAGTAGCATCCGCCAGTGGAAGTTCTCTTTGTCTCTTCATGCAGCCAATCACCTCTGTGCTTTTCTGTAAACAGAGCAGTGAGTATGAGGAGGCCAAATCCCTAAAGAACCCCAGATACCAGGACCGAGCGGAGTCTCGACGACAGACGGTGGGCAGCGAGGGCGTTTTCCAACGAGACGACGCACCCGCTTCTGTTCATCAGTAAGTGCATAGTCTTGACTGTAATTGCTAAAGAGAGAAAATAATGGATGATGTTGTAGTCACATATTGTGTCTTGTCTTCTTAAAGGGAGATCAGTGAAGTCAATAAAGGACGGAAAATGCTGGAAAAGATGGGCTGGAAGAAAGGAGAGGGATTGGGTAAAGAGGGAACTGGCATGAAAAACCCGGTAAGACCACCCAGTGATGACTGTTTGTTTGCAGATTCTGTTTTGACAAAAAACAACAACGGAACGATATGATTTTGTTTCTTTTCTCGTTCCTTTCTCCACAGATCGAACTGAAAATCCGAAAGTCCCAGTCAGGTTTGGGGGCTGGTGCCGCCATGTCTTTAGACGGCGCCTCTATGACCAGATCAAAGTCCCAGAAGAACTGGGAGAAAGCGCGTGAGAGATTTGCCGATTCGTGCCAGCCTGATGTGCCGTCACCTAAGACACAGAAGAACAAAGCCTGGGTCAAAGGAGAAGAGGCTGACACTACAAACACACAAGCTGGTGTTGATGCAGACGGCCAAAGTTAGGAATAAGTGAGAGAGAAATAACCGTGGCTTTAAAAGCTGGGAGGTTTGATGCGTGTCTTTACTACCTGAGGAAATGTGACATACTGTCTGTACATTAGTAAACAGTAACACTATTTTCTACGTTAAAAAATAAGTGTTATTTTACAGCCTGAGGGAAATGTCGCCGAAGACCCCAGCAACCAATCGGAAGTGGCTTTCTCTGTTTTGAAGAGAACAGAATCAACAGGTTTTCCAATGCTGCGCATCAACAGGATTTGTTGAAAGTCACTATCTGTGGTTGTAGAATGTGTTTTCCCCTTCTCCTCCATAAGTGAAGTGTGCGAAATGTTTACAGTCCAAAAACGCTCTGAAGAGCAGCAGAGTGCGTGTTTCACGGTCCAAAGGGTCTGTAGTCCAACCTACAGAAGGACAGCGCTGCCTCCCAGGACAAAGACGACATGAATTGCCTCGAGCAAATATTGACACGTCAAAGCTGTATTTCTCACAATGAGATCATACGATGGTGACACAACTGTGGATCCGTTGAAGACAACCCTGTAACACTGATCATGTTAAACCAGTCTCAACTGCTTGGTGCGTTGTACATAAACAAAATTGAACATACTCAACCTTTTGGTTCTGTTTTAATTCTTTGCCTATTATTGTCATCATTATTATTGTCTTTGGCATGTTTGTCCAAAAGCACATGGACACACACATGCACATATCTGTGTAAGGCCAGTGAGCAAACAGTTGAACAGTCCGTCTGTATGCCGTCTTATCTGTGGGATCATTTTGAGGGTGTGTGAATATTTGCAAGTGTGTGCAAGTTGTACTCTTGAACAGAGGCCACTCTAAGATCAAAATGGCAAAAATAAATGCAGGTGTAGTTATACGCTCAGTACTGCAGTTTATATATAGAGAAGTGTAGTATATGCTTTATATTCTCTCTGCTAGTGCATTACTATAACTGCAAACGTCTTCATAAATATGAACTAGTAATGTGGGAAAGATAGAACACTGGTTTATTAGTGGTTCAGCTGTAAACAACACAAGATTTAAATCAGTGAATGAAAGTGACAGTTTTTTTTTTTGTAAAATCCGCATTGAACAGGTGAGGATTTGACTCACATGACACTGTCGCTGTGAAGCCTTGAGCTGGCTCGCCTGCTGCCCTTCTTCTGACTTATATTGCCACCCATGTTGGTCTCTCCGGTCGATGAGCATAGACACTGACACCAGTGTGATTCCCTTAGCTGGTAGGCATACTGTCCTACACTCCTGAGAAGCAGCGGTGCAATGCCGTCGGCTTTCTTCGTCTGCACTCCTGTCCCTCCCTCCTCAAATCTCCTCCCTCGACGTATCTTTACTAACTGGTAGTAAACACTCAGAAGTTTGACATTGTAGTCATGTAATAAAACAGGGAGGGATCAGCTTGTGTCCTCTGTGCCTGGTTGTGTTGGGTAGAAAGTCTCAGCGATGTGGTGAGTCATCAGATAAGTGAGCTCATTCTTCTGTGAGGATGTGGCTTCAGGCTTTTGAGAGATCTGGCTTGACCAGTTCCTTCAGAGGAACTGTTGTTTCAAGCGCAGGCTATTTGTTATGTAGTTTCTTCAGAAGTAATAATGCAAAAAGTGATTTTAAGTAATTTAGGGCAAAATCAGCAGATCTGTGTTCTATTCCTGGGCCGTTGCGTGATAATGATAATATAACATAACAATAATTGAATCCCTCTTGAAGTGCATTTTTCCAACTTTTCATCTGAACACTGGGGTGTACGCAGCATTTGAAATATGTGCAACAGAAGCAGTGCCAGTGCTTATTAATTTTGCAGAGACACTTTCACTTCTCTCACGGAGAAATATTTTTACTATTCCCGAGGCTGTGGTTTTTCTTGGTATTGGACTCTCACAGGCAAGTGGGGACAAGTTCTCTTTAAGTCTTAGTCTGAAACTGAATCTGAATGTGGGTTATGTGACAGACAAGAAATAGTGTTTATAAATGTATGTGATTGTTCCAGACAAAGCCTCAGTCTGGATAGCAATTAAACACATCTAGATAATGTGGCATCTTTCACACACACAGAATAAACAATTAGGATTAAGGAAAGCAGGAAGAGGTTTTATTATTTCACCACATGACATCTGTATTTTGAGATCCGTGTGAAGGATGATGTGGTGTGAAGAGAGAAGTGCTATTAGTTTAGCCAAACAGAACTAGAGAAGCCAGAGGCACGATGAGAAACTATTACTACTATGTTTATAACTCAAACTTGCCATTGCAAGGTCTGGCTCTCACAATGGCTGGATTGTTTTCCAGCTCTTCTAACTTCGGGCTGCACACAGGTCAAAGGTCAAGGAGCGAGGAAAGGTCATCCCCTTTTCATAGACACATCACATCACATACGTGCACCCAATCACACAGACCCGTAAAAAACACTGCTGTGTGCTGCATTTTTAAATAAGATCAGACAAAGAAGAAGGGAGCGTCTCATATCTGCAGATAACAGAGATATGTTTCGACTGAGAGCAGAGAGTTTCAGCTATTCAGATGAAGATTGTGTCCTTATTGGTTATTGATAGAAAAAAACGTATTTTCTTAGCATTATCAGCTTTCCTTTCCATGCAATATTACATTTACTCACACAACGTATCACATTCTGTCATTGAAGGAAAATGTTATGTTTATGATAATATGGTTGTGTTACATTCACTATTAATGCACACTATAAGAGAAAAAACATTTAAATAATTAAATTGCATAAATTACATAAAAGAAAATACAATATATTAAATGATATTGAATTACACAAAATAGATTGAATTCAAAATATATCTATTGAATTTAAGTTAATTACCTTAAATACATTTAATTGAATTAAATTAAATCCCATTTCTTATATGAAACAAAGTACAATATTGACATTGTCTGAGAAAATGTTCCCTCCTCATCCTCTGAGGCCATATTCTACAGATAATCCGTTTGTGGCCATGAAATTAAATTTATATATTAATTTAGTGATTATATGATGTACACTAGAAATATGGATCTGAAGGGCCCGATCTTGAATAAATCTCAGAGAAAGCTTATCAGAGTTTATCAGCAGTACAAAGCGCATTTTTCTAGCAATATTGTAGAGTTGTGCAAAATGGTCTCAGGTGTTATTGGATGGTTTCGATTTGTTAGTGAGCTAATTTGCCATCAGAATGAGCTTTTAAGAGTTTACTATTGTTGTATCTTTCCAAAACACTGACATAATGTAGCACTGATTGTGAGCATGTCTCAGTCACGTAGGAGTTCCACCGCTAACTCCTCTCAGAAGCTACTTTTAGCCATAAGATGTTTTGTGAATATGGCCTGGTCTCGAAACTTCTCCCGCTGAAACAACCTGAGAAGCCTGGGCTGCTCCAGGGACCCCAAATACACTCTGTTCTGTTTCAAGGACTCACAAGCCAAAAAAGGTTTGGGACTCCAGTGCTACGGGATAATCTCTCGCTCCACTCTGACACCCTGTGGAGGCTGGGGAGAGAAAGTTGTCCAGATATACAGGTTACCCTGATCTGTCATGGAGTAAAACCTGACATCAACTGGTAGACTGTGAACACTACCAGAGTCTGTGTACTGTAGACTTTGTCACAGTGACCACACACTAATAGTAAGTGAGAAACTCCTTCATTATCATCATTCATAGTTTCCCTACACGGGACGGGGATGTCATTCATTTCCATCATGGTCAAAGGGCTGGGCCAGGCTCATTGCAGTCTGTAATTTAGGTAAAAGGCACGTCATAAACACTATTTAAAAGACTTGAATTGAAGTTGCGTGCGTTTTAGAGCTTGTCTGGTGCTTTGCGCTGCTCAGAGCTGACCACAGCTTGTTGTACTTCACAATGTGTTTATCAGAGCGAGTCAAACAGCTGTGTGGCAGAATGATGTTCTTGTGTTATATACACGTAAACAGTCATGGTGCCGTGTGAGTGATCACAGCCACACAGTGAAGACAATAGCTCCACAGACAGATGGGAGTCCTCTCTTTTTAGTCCACTATGGTATGTGATGTGTCACTACAGCCATGGGGACTGCATAAATGTAGTTCCTATATGAAACTGCTCACAACAAGGTCTGTGGATTATCTCGAGCAACCGGGTCATGATTTCTGGAAAGACATATTGCTGTTGAGTTTTTCAAATAAATTTTTTTGCCGCTATGTGGCATCTATAAGTCCATTATATTGGGGCGAATGCAGACATCTCTACGGCCGATGATTGGCAACTCACACCAAAACAATCTAGAGCAGGGGTCCCCAAACACTGGGCCGTGGACCAGTACCGGGCCGTAGATTATTTGGTACCAGGCTGCATTTTTTGTGTTGGTAATATTTATTTTAAACATTTTTATGTATTATATTATATAAATTACAATGCAATAATAATATAAACATAGTGCATAATATAAAACGGAATAATTACATTTACATTATATATGTAATAATTCAATTATATATTTTGCACTTTATTGTGTGTTTTGCTAAGCCTGCCCCCCCCAACCCCCATCAGTCTGTAGAAAAATTGTCTTGCATGAAAATCTAGACTGATAAATAGCACTACAGGTAAGAGGACAAATGTGGATTTTTGATTTTAGAGTAAACTGTCCCTTTAAGTTTGTTTTGACGCTGACACTTGTACTTTTGCTTAAGTAAGAGTTTGAATGCAGGACTTTTACTTGTAACAGAGTATTTTTACACTGTAGTATTGCTACTTTACTTTAGTAAAACATCTGAATACTTCTGCCACCACTGCCTGTTTCCAGTCTCTCTTTTTGATCCAGACAGAAGCAGAACACCACCCCAGCCAGACTCAACACACTTTCATTTCATTTTAGCCAGACCACGTGTGTCTGCCTGCCTCTGCAACTCTGTGTTATCGCAATCTCGGTCTGTGTCTGTGATTCCATTGAGAGGCATGAGACCAGAAGCAACATAAGTCTGAGAAACAGTCCTGTGTTGACTCAACTTCCCCCCACACTCCACTTCCGGCTCAGCCAGCCCTCCCAGCCACGTCCGTCCAGCAGAGCACGCAGGCTCAAAACACACAAGATTGCACTATTTTAAAAGTTGCTTGGAAGGCAGTCAAAAGAGATTTGAGCACACAGAATGCACTTGTTGGTTGTGAACGCTCATGTGAGGAGAGGAAAGGAAGGACTCTGAAGGGGTTCACAGGTCATCCAACTTAAACGTTTTACCTGAGAGGAAATGATTCTCATTCCAAACACATTCCATTGGAATATGCTTTTTTTTTTTTTACCCTCCTTCAAAATGGTCTTTAAATTAGATAACACCCGTCAGAAGAAAAGAAGACTCTTGCTAAATCTTTATTTTGTGTAAAAAGAAAGTTATGTGATCCTATTAAAGCTGTCATAAGGCTTCTGTTAGTGTATTTGAGGGAGAAATGGCCCTTCCCAAGTATGTCATGCCATGTGTCTTAGTATAAATACCACATCCAGATCAAAATTCTTGTGCTCCGAACTGAATGGAAATTCCAACAAAACTATGGCTTCCTCCCGGCAAGTCAGTCAGAGCTGCTGTTGAACGTCTGCCACCCTTGGCCTTTCCTGCTCGGAGCCCGAGGCTCTGGGTGTGTCTCCCTGTGACCTCATCTTCCCGGAAAATCCTCCAGAAACCTCAGCAGCGCACTCGCTCACATGATGCAGCCTCAATGCAAGTTGTCCCACGACAACAAACCGGTCAGTTTATACAGAAAACATCTCACTGATGATGGTGCCGGTGCCCCAGCAGCCTGTTCATTCAACCAGAGCATCAACCAGTGTGTGTGTGTGTGAGTCTGTGTGTGTGTGTGTGTGTGTGTGTGTGTGTGTGTGTGTGTGTG
>CALSCE010010661.1:10867455-10886608 GCA_943593645.1 Bovichtus variegatus
GAGAGAGAGAGAGAGAGAGAGAGAGAGAGAGAGAGAGAGAGAGAGAGTTGAACTGAACACACTGGCAGGAGATGGTTCACCTTTAACAATTACCCATAGGAGTACAAACCACATATATGAAATGGCCTATGAATCGTGATACATTATAAAAAAAATAAACTGCACATGTCCACATCACTCATGTTACAAGCTTTAGTGACAGAAGATGAAGTCAGACACGCAGGGCGGAGTTGTGCTCACACATTTTTAGACAATTGGATTTGTGTTTTCTAAAACCTTAACATTACTGTTGACAGGACATTATGTTTTTAAATTAGATTTGAGATACTTGCAGCATTATAAAAAGACGATGTGACATTCTTCTGCGATAGCTGGAGGGTTGTTTGGTTACTGTCAATCAAATCTGATCAAACAACATCCGCAGCATCCTGATGCAGCCATGCAGCACATCAGCCGGCGCCGGCTGTCAGCGCCAGATCAGAGTGTTTGAGTGTAAAACTGTGAATAAATAATACCTTAAGATGCGTTTTTAAAACTTTGATTCCTGAATATTTAATGTCAAAGGGAAATCCTTGATTTGAAGCCAAGTTTTCAGGAACTTACATTTTTGCTGACGTCCAGTGGGCAAGCCTCTCCCCTTGCTGCAATGGCGTACAGGTGTGCTCCAGGACACCGTAACATACAGCAGCTGGTAGCTGGCACATTTCCGGCCACACCCAACCAGAATTGAAAATGGAGACAGGCTTAAAAATTTCAACCACAGTTAAGATACTCTTTAAATCTGCAAAATCTGATTTTTTGTTGTCCACTTGGGGGCAACAGAAACAAGTTCTGAACTATTTTTTAAGTTGATATAGTGAACTTGTCAGCAAACAGTTGCCTTTTTCACATCCAGCAGATATGGAGCAACATTATCATTCACTTGGAGTCGTGTTTGTGTCAACCAGGCGAATGTAAATATTTATTCTCTTTTAGCTCTATTTTTGGTCTCTACCAAGTCATGGGGGACATACAGTATATGGCTGTTTAGCTGCTAAATGCTCCACTATGTTCACCAGTAGTAAAGTTGTAGCTGCACAGCTAAATAATGAGCTAAAACTCACTTCAAGCAAGCGTTAACGTTAGCTACGAACAAAGCTAGCTTAAAGTTTTCCATATAAAAAGGTGTAATAAAATAAACACATGTGTACAAACCTGTCCACGTACAACCGGAATATCCATTGGTGTCCTCGCCACTTTCATTTTGCCAACAAATCTTGCCTTGAGGTACGACCACACGGTGTCGAAATCAGGTACATATAAATGTCAGGAAACCCGATCCCTGGCCACATGTCAATATCCATGGACCACTGGTTCTTTGGTAAGTTGTAAGTATCACTGTCGAGTCCAACTGCCTTTAATTTTAGCAGATAATCGTTTGTTTTACTCCAGGTTCTGCAGTTTCCCCCCGTTTTGCCCTTTTGGTCACTCGAGGGGGCCGTGTTCCGGTGGATGAAGCTATAAAGCCCTATAAAGGGGGATGAGCTGCATATTCAGGTGATAATTATCTGTAGGTTCATCCCTTTCACATTGTTTTTTACATTCTCATGTGATATATTAAAAAAAATAATATATATATATATATCAATTAGCCTATAGCCCCTTTAAAATATGAAGGAACGTTTTGAGGAGCTTTATCATCAGGCTGCCCACACTAAATCAATACTTTAGAAAACTACTTTCAAATGACTTATCTCCATCTAAGTTCAATGTTAAAATTATGTTTATATTGCACGAGACACTACACCTACTTAATGTACTGTGGCTGTGCAAACCAATAATTGAAATGTTAGATGTAAGCTGCCCTCTGCTTTTGCATAATTGCCGGTAAAAATCCATCTTTAAAAAAAAAAAAAAAAAAAAAAACCTGGATTCCCCTCATCAGTGGACACAATACAATAAAATCAATCAATAAAAATAAATCATTTTGTACATTCAGATTGTGACTGTTAATCTGTCCGGCTCCTGGGTTTCCTGGCTCTGATCAGAAGTGTATGGATGGATGTGATGAGGATGTTACATCACTTGCAGTGCAGCCAGACGCCAGCAGCAGCATCCAGCTCGGAGGTATCGCGGCGCACAAACCCAGCTGGCCATATTGTGCACCAGCTTTCCGCAAATCGCCTGCGTCACACCTAAAAAAGAAAAAACATACAGCGGCTCTGGAGCAATACAGTCACCACATCAGGAGAAATACGCTGTTTTCTAAACAATTCTCGCCTGAGCTGGTAAGTGTCTGGATGCGGTAAATCATATTTTTTTTTCACGGTGATGCATCTGTCCCATTATGTCGAAGCCTTGCGTGTCCTCTCCTGCGCTTTTGTGGTTAACAGGCTTTCTATGGCCCGCAAAGCGCCTCGCATCTTTTTTTTTTGTGTGATACGTGCTGCTGTTTGCATGTGTAAAAAAAACAGCCTAATTGTTGATATGATTCCGTGAATGATTTGTGTAGAGAATAATCCATAATGCCTCTCGTTTAGGAGTAATACGCGCTTGTTTACCCCCCTCAGGTTGGCGTTTATTCCGCGCAGGGAAAATGGTTAAACTAGGGAATAATTTCAGCGACAAAAATAACGGGAAGGTGGTTTCTGAAGACGGATTTGACACCATCCCTCTCATAACACCATTAGATGCCAGTCAGCTGCAGTTTCCTCCACCAGATAAGGTAAGCTTTTTTTGTGTTTGATATTTTTCCATTGGTTTGGAGAGTCACAGTGAGGGGCCCTTTATTTCTGTAGGTTATTGCTATCATTCCAATTAGTCCAATTACGCTGGTAAAAATAAAGAAAAACAATTTTTCTTTGTGTTACCAATGTTTATTCTTACATATCTATTAGGCCTGTTTCTGTAGAACAATACAAATCATTTCCCTGCTTCTGTGAACTCCCATTTTCTTCCTGGAGCTTTTCCTGCAAGCTGATTGGATCCTCTCTCCTGTACATGTATGTGTGTTATGTGTTTCTACCAGGTGGTGGTGAAGACAAAGGCAGACTATGACGGTGAGAGCAAGAAGGGGAAGCTACGATCTCCTAAAATCGCAGAGTTCTCAATAAGCATCATCGAAGGCGTATCTGAGCGACTCAAAGTAAGAATGATGTCGCTGCCTGCCATCGTCTGCGTTTCATACATCATCCCATTTCCAATATCTCTCCCACACTCCTACACACGCATGAGCCCCGAGAGCAGACATCTCACTCCCTGCAGCTCGGGACATTTGTCATAATATCCCCCCCACCAATTCAAGTTACACTTCTTTGCTCAGACCACCTTCATGTCCTGTGCAGCCTGTCATCTTGTCGGGCTACACAGGAAGACATAATGCACAAGGATTCACTTAACCCCGCCCTGAAACTCACATTAATTCAGCTGCTGCCATGGCGATGGCCTCCAAACGGCAGTATCTCTCCCACCTCACTCAACACCCCCCTGACTGGCAGATGAGTGACACCATATAGAAGGATTCAAACATATGCTTTAAGGTCAAAACACACTCCAGGTTGACTGTGAGAATCCACCCTATGATCCTATGTGTTCTGCATTATGCAATACTCTTCTCCCCTGCTCAAAATCAACAGATGAAATTGTCTCTGTGAGTCAAGCTTCCTTCAGTAATAGAGCTTTAATTTCGAAACATCTGAAAGGCAAGGAGGCACTTCGCTGTCAGAGAACACGGCTCGCATCCTCAGATCGCTGCTTTGAAATGCTGAAAGCAACCCTTTCATCGCGGATAGTCTCTTTCATGCTTTCCTGTTGCTTTGCCTTGTACCCGTCCTACTGTCTTTTCTGCTGTGCAACTGCAGGATTGAAACAGACAGATGAAAAAGAATATTCTTTCATTCATATTGATACGTGCTGTTAACGGCCTCATCCAACCTGTGCCAAACACACAGGGTGCAAAAAAACAGTACTTGGATGAGCAGCACCTTGCTCCCAAAGCAAAGAAATCCTCGAGAATATTCCGTCAGAAAAATGAACATTTGCATGATGATGTAACTGTTTCGTCGTCTCTGCTCTTGCTGAAATAATCCAAGTTCCCCACAAGCAGAATAACATATCGACTCACAAAAAAGCTTGGGGCTCAACATCTTCGGTGATAATGAGGCGATTTCTCCCACACTTTGTCTTATTCCACTCCCACTTCCTAGAAACACCAGTAGCTGTTACATAACTCCCCTGAGAGGTGAGAGCTGGGCTGTACAGATGGTCACACAAGCCATTTTCCCGTTGAGTTACTCCATGCAGAACATCGTGCATAGGCCTGACTGGCTGGTAGTTAGTTACTGTTATATCCACACCCACGTATTTACCTCACCTACACCAATGTGCAACTCTGCCATGGATATTTTTTATTTTATTTCAATACTGCAGTCTTGCACAGCTGTTGAATTTGAAAGAAAATAATCAAATAAATAAAATCTAGGGCTGCACAAGATGTAGATTCCAACATCGACGTTGCGACGTGCGCATGCGCAACAGTCGCAAGTCAAATGAATTCAAACAAGTCACGCTGTACAAGAGACGTCTGTCTCACACATCCTCCACTTCAAGGGTTCTCTGATACACAGAGTTTGTTGCTAGGGAGTTACATGCAGGATCTGCCTGCACAGCGAACCACCAATCCCAATCATTATTGATCAATTTATCCGACAACCAAATGCAGGCCCCGCTCGCCGTTCCACAACCTGAAAATGAGCAAAGAACAAGAGAAAAAAGCACAGAAAAGGAAGACTGCATGGAAATATTTAGGCTACAGATAGAAGGATGTTGAGCGAGAACAGGGGCTTTGTAGTCGTCTGGTGAAAATGATTGTACTTTTTCATATTGCAATGTCAGTTCTTTCCAATATCGTGCAGCCCTGACAAAATCTGTTGTTCCAATCTGCCCACTCCTTTCCTTTCATGAAGACCCACGTGATAGGTTTGTCCTGTAGCGGAGCTGTCACATACAGCAGGTGTGATGATGGAGCTGTTGTGTATCTCCTTTAGGTGACCTTGCTGGTGATCTGTGCCCTGGCCTTCCTGGTGTGTGTGGTGTTCCTGGTCGTCTACAAGGTGTACCAGTACGAGCAGCCTTGCCCCGACAGCTTTGTTTACACGGTAAACACTCGTGTGCATCTTTGTTTGTGATCCTTTCTCACGGGCCTATGCTAATGTGATCATAATTATTTTATTTTGTTACCCAGGTTTACCTATGTTCATACTTTGTAAAGCGTTTAAGAATTGTTTTGAAGGTTGATACTGAACATGAGGTTTATTATACAATAAGTATGCCATAAAAAGTAGATAAACCGTATAGACTGGCCTAATGGCATTTGTATTACAATGTGTTGAAAA
This sequence comes from Bovichtus variegatus, assembly GCA_943593645.1. Taxonomy (NCBI): domain Eukaryota; kingdom Metazoa; phylum Chordata; class Actinopteri; order Perciformes; family Bovichtidae; genus Bovichtus; species Bovichtus variegatus. Next base: position 10,872,828 of record CALSCE010010661.1, read on the forward strand.
GAAGTTCAGCATTCGCAGGCTCATGTTTTTCTGATTCTGTTTCACAATTAAGGAAACGTACCGTTCATTTAGCCCCACATCCTCCCATTCAATAACTCTGACATTCATGAGATAGTGTTAGAAAAATTTAATAGCTTTCTAATTGTATGCATGATCTATAATATAATCATTTCGTTATTTGATGGTAGCCTTTTGATATGAATATCATTAGTTATTTCACTACTGCCACATTGTGGCTTACACCGGCAGGCTTTATTTTTGTTTATTGGTTGATGTTTATTGAATCATGCACTTTATCGAAGTGGCATTTCTTTATTATCGAAGAGGTATTTTATTATAATTGAAAAGGCATTTTTTCATTATTATTTATTATTAAGGAGGCCTTTTTTTTTATTGTGAAGGCACTCGTGAGATTTGTTTCTCCAAGTAAATCATTTTTGTTTTTAATGTGGTTGGGAACTGATTCTCATGCTTCTTCCCCATCAACTGAAATCTGGGGAGTCTGGTTATTAAATGAACTCAAAGCGGGACTATGTAACTTTCAAGATAAGCAATAACACAAATAATCCTCTTACAGATGAAAAGTTGCATTAATAAGCAACAAAACAATCCAGTTTAGATCAATACACTCAGGTTTTTCTTTCCTGCTACAGCCTTACTTCAGACGCTATGACTGCATGGTGGCTAATGCTAGCTCATGTTAGCACACTTTAGATGAAATATTGCTGACTCTTTTCCACTTGCATTACAGTAGTTTAACATTTAGCTGAAGCGATTATGCATTATTAGCTCTCCCTTACAGCCGCAGTGTTCAGCAAAAGTTATGCAGCCTTTCTGTAAAACCTACGAGAGTGCAGTCAAGGAGTGTTGACTCATCTTCTGTATACGTCTAATCCATTTTCACACCAGTAAACTTAGGTTTATTAAGTTATTTTTTTGGTCTGTTTTTCATTTTCCGAGTGATCTTTTGCTCTGGTACAAACAGCATGGCTGTTCTGTCTCAATTATCTAACCTTCTTTCCCCCCTCATGTCACTGTGAATCAGTTTGTTTCTCAGAATCCCATTATAGTTCACTGAATAATCATTTTGTCACCCTGTGTGTTGCCGTTTCCTTTGCACTTTGCGTCGTCTTGGTGGTTTTAATCAGTTTTCCTCTCTCTTTGGAGCAGCAAGGTCGCTGCATGCCGGCCGGGCTGTACGGCAACTACCCCCCTCAGGGCCCTGGGGGCCGTGGGCGCCTCTTTACCCTCATCAACCACTACAACATAGCCAAGCAGACCATCACACGGTCAGTATCACCATGGATGACCATCATGTCTGAGGAAAAGGTCACCCAGCAGGAGACGGAGACTGCGCAGAAACTGGCTTAACCCACCTGGGATCAGGAGGTGGCCTCACCTGCTGCAGGAATAAATAAATATTACGGTTGTGCCATTCAAGCAAACCTCAGAGTCCCGTGGCTTTTGGGTGAAAAATCTACTTCTCTTGCCCGAGGTGCTCTGCTGCCTCGTTGATGTAGTTTGGTCAGCTGATGTGTACTGAAGCAGGAAATCTGTTTTCAGCAAAGCAAGCCTCACCGCTGGGTGGATTCACGGTTTGTTTGAATCGCATATGTTGTTATTTATTTACACTTCAAAACAGAGTGGCAAACGTGTAGAAAAAGCCACTGGAATACAAACACAGACACACACTCACTGTCTTTGTACATACACACATGTAACAGAACTCACTTTAGTACTAACATTGTGAAATGACTGTGAACCATCTTGTGTCTGCGTCGCTTGTTTTAACGTACACGCACGCACGACTCTGAAAACAAATCAATTTGCTTTTCTTTTTCAAATACGTCACGTACCGATAGCGCATGTCAGACCTTACGAGGTCCAGCAAGTGGTAAATTTCTCATGAAACGGCAAAGTTTGCAGCATTATTTGCCACCGAGGTCATCTGTGTCAAAATATTTTACTGTCATGATATTGTGAATAAATGAGGCTTGACCTGGAGGAAAACCTTTTAACCAGCGAAAAAATAACTATTTTAATCGTGTTGTTTTGACGCAGCCCATACTGCGAGCTGCATATAGTGCTGTTAAGGAGTTTTTAGTAATTGACGCATCAAGTCTTTTTAACCAGCATTAATGATTGTCTCCATTCATTTGAAATCTTTGTGAACACCATGTGCTTTTCTTTGCTGGCCACTTAATGGTTACTTTTCATAGCATACATTTTATGCTACTGTATTGAATGTTTTTTGCATCGCTAGTGAAGACACTGTATTGTGCAATGCTTTGCATTGATTAATGTCATCATAGATGGCCGTTGACAGCCATCACAGATGCTAGACTTAGGTTGGTGTAGTGGAACAATCCGACAGTAGTCGCTTGTCCTGTTGCTTTCTTCTGTATTTGTCATTTAACTTAAACTGTCACGAATTACGTACCTTTTTCAAACAATGTAATGATTACCATTGAAGTGCATTTGCTACATAATAATGTTAAATGAAAAACTGAAATAAAGTGCCCACATTTCACACCAACGTCCAAGTGGATTGCATATATGAAGAAGAATTATTTCAAGAGTAAGACTTGCCAGTAATGCTGAAACTCCCTCAGTGCAGACAACATAAATACAGCTCCGGCTCCCTTGAGTTGAGATCAAAGGAACTTTTCAAAGCGCTGTAATGCTTTAACTAGGATATAGGTTAATCCCAATAAACAGATTAGCAGAAATATCAGGAGGCTGTGTGAATCAAATCTCCTGTCGACGGCTCTTTTTCTATTTCTTTAGCTGACACGAACCAGGGCAGGCCGTGCCTTTCTGCTGCTCTTGATGTTATCTGAAGGTTGTCATGAATATGAAATGTATTAACCGTTATACAATTATACCCTGAAGTAAAGAAAGAAGACCCAGAATTGAATTCAGACTATTTCTTAGTTTTACTAGAATGTGAGTGGCGTGTCAGTACAGTCATGCTGCGATAGGTATCGAATAAATGCTTCTGCTGCTCATCGCCTGGAAAGCAAAAACATTCATCAGCATTCAACAGTGAAGGATCATTTATATGTCACAGAGGTACACAAGTGTATGTTATATTTAAATAGTGCCAGACTGAAAAGCCTCCTTAAGTCAGGTGCAGAAGGGGATCATAAATCAAGGTTTTTTTTCAGTCCGTCAGACAAGAACAGTGGCTGCTAATCAAATCTATCATCACTGCTTTTAGTGGCAGAGACGGACTGACGGTCCAACCATACACACTTAAAGTGGACACAGTGCTCCATACAACGCTCGCCTCCATAGAAGTGCTTTTAAACATTGAAGCTGCCGTGGACAAACATGTAGAACGTCAGCCATTTCCACCTGAACGCAGAATCTTCACGAAGAGCACTTTGTACACCAGGTCCAGCATGGTAAACTGTACGTTCAAGTGTTGTCGTCACGTCTTTGTGAGATATAACCGATGTGTGCCAAAGGCAGCCGGTTCCCTGCCGCACATTGTCCATGCTGGCTAGCTGTGTTAGCTGTCGTACCAGTCCAGGAAGAGGAGAGAGAACGAGCACATGACCAGGAAGAACAGGATCCATACCCGGAAGCCAGCGTTGTTTTTGATTGCCTTGTGATAGAAGTAGACAGAATGACATGTCACTGGTCAGATGTCTAAACATACACCAAAGGAAAACATAACGCAAAGTGTGAATAGCACATGCAGAATAAGTAGAGACACACACACACACACACACACTCACACTCACACTCACACTCACACAGTACTCAGTACTGTACTCAGATCTTTTACTTAAAGTAAAAGTAGTAATAACACAGTGTAGAAATACTCTTTTACAAGTAAAAGTCCTGCATTCAAAACGCTACTTAAGTAAAAGTACAAATGTTTCATGATCGAAAATAGACTTGAAGTACCAAAAGTAAAAGTACACATCATGCAGAGTGCCTCATTTCAGAATAATATATATTATATTACTGGATTATAATTATTGATGCATTAATGTGTTCATCGCTTTAATGTTGCAGCTGGTGAAGGTGGAGTTCATTTGAATTGTTTTATATCATAATAACACATAATGAATTAGTTAAAAAAAAAAAATGTCATTAATAATCTGAAGTAGCTTTAAAATAAGAAGTAGTGGATTGAAAAGTAAAAATATTTCCCTCTCAGATGTTCATGGAGTAGAAGTATAAAGTTGCATAAAATGGAAATACTAAAGTAAAGTGCATGTACCTCAAAACTGTACTTAAGTACAGCACTTGAGTAAATGTACTAATTCCACCACTGCATACACAGTACAGAATAATATTTCTGGTATTTCTTCTCTGGTATGCATGAACATACAATAGAAATTTTAAAAATTCATTAAAAGAAACGTTATAAAAATGTTTGTGTACGCTAACAAGCGTATCAGGCTTTTAGAAACAACGTAATCAACCAAGTAAATTGCAATCAGTGCATCTCTATAGCTCAGAGATATTACCTCTCGTATATCCTCATTGCCTTCTTTGACGTTTTCTGTAGCGCCCACAACCAGCTGATGAATGCTGTCTATCTCAGTTTCCTGTCACGGGAAGTGAAACGGACAATTAGTGTATGCACAACTTGTCCTCAAAACAAAACGTCAACGTGAACGTATGGGGAAGGAACTCGGCTCACTTGTTGCAGGACTTTCTCAGCAAAGATCTCCTGCAGTCGGGAGATCTCCACCACCTTGCCCTCGATTTGCCTGACGCGCACAAAAGGAACGCATGAAATATCTCGTAAAAATGGAGTGTCTGGCATATTTAAGCCCTTCCAGATGGCATTAGTGTTACAGGGGCAGGTAATTGTCACCTCAGGACCATTTTTGTTTTCCATCTGGAACAACATGTCTGTGTTTTTCTCTGGCTACCACGGTAACAATTTCATCTGCAAACACCTATGTCCGTGGGTCACTTTAATCCCGTCTGGATCGACATCTGGTATTTCACATAATTGTTGTCTTGCTCACCTGGCATTTCAATCACTATGGGGGTGTAATTTAGTGGGAGAGGACGTGACATTGTGTAACACATTCACACAGATTACCCCCTGGTAAATCCTTTCACCGCTCACTTCCCGGATTCAAAATACTGATGTGTGAACAGAATGAAATTACCGACATCCCCAGGTAATAGCCATGTTGTTCAGCAGAGACTTAATAAAAAGGGAAAGTAACATGTGTGCAGAGCGGGACTCACCTCACTTCATCCACCAGGCTGTTCATCTCACTCACCAACCTCTGGTTCTCCTGCTCAAACTAGACAGAAACGCACAATAAAACATCTTCTTTAATAATGCTTATGTTAACGTTAATTAACTAGAAGTTGAGATATGCTGCATCAGCTGAACCACAAACCTTCAAAGATGTCGTATCTGGCAAAAAGGCTAAATTACCTTATTTATTATTTGGACCCCTATGTATAAATTCTCCCTAAAAACCTCCTCAGTAAAGAACTGAATGTGAGCTTTACCGAGTCCCTGTGCATCTACATGTCGTCTAAGTATAGCTCTACTTAAATGAGACACGCATTAATCATGTATATACAGTGCATCCGGAAAGTATTCACAGCGCTTCACTTTTTCCACATTTTGTTACGTTTCAGCCTTATTCCAAATTGTATTAAATTAATCTCTCTCCTCAAAATTTTACACACAATACCCAAATATGACAATGTGAAAAAAAGATTTATTTAGATTTTTGCAAATTTATTAAAAATAAAAAACTAAGAAATCACATTTACGTAAGTATTCAGAGCCTTTGCTTAATACTTTGTAGATCCACCTTTGGCAGCAATTACAGCCTCAAGTCTTTTTGAATATGATGCCACAAGCTTGGCACACCTATCTTTAGGCAGTTTTGCCCATTCTTCTTTGCAGTACTTCTCAAGCTCCATCAGGTTGGATGGGAGACGTCTGTGCACAGCCATTTTCAGATCTCTCCAGAGATGTTCAATCGGATTCAAGTCTGGGCTCTGGCTGGGCCACTCCAGGACATTCACAGAGTGGTCCTGAAGCCACTCCTTTGAGATCTTGGCAGTGTGCTTCGGGTCGTTGTCCTGCTGGAAAATGAACCTTCGCCCCAGTCTGAGGTCAAGAGCGCTCTGGAGCAGGTTTTCATCCAGGATGTCTCTGTACATTGCTGCATTCATCTTTCCCTCTATCCTGACTAGTCTGCCAGTTCCTGCTGCTGAAAAACATCCCCATAGCATGATGCTGCCACCACCATGCATGACTGTAGGGATGGTATTGGCCTGGTGATGAGCGGTGCCTGGTTTCCTCCAAACATGACGCCTGGCATTCACACCAAAGAGTTCAATCTTTGTCTCATCAGACCAGAGAATTTTGTTTCTCATGGTCTGAGAGTCCTTCAGGTGCCTTTTGGCAAACTCCAGACGGGCTGCCATGTGCCTTTTACTAAGGAGTGGCTTTCGTCTGGCCACTCTACCATACAGGCCTGATTGGTGGATTGCTGCAGAGATGGTTGTCCTTCTAGAAGGTTCTCCTCTCTCCACAGAGGAACGCAGGAGCTCTGACAGAGTGACCATCGGGTTCTTGGTCACCTCCCTGACCAAGGCCCTTCTCCCCCGATCGCTCAGTTTAGACGGCCGGCCAGCTCTAGGAAGAGTCCTGGTGGTTCCAAACTTCTTCCATTTACGAATGATGGAGGCCACTGTGCTCATTGGGACCTTCAAAGCAGCAGACATTTTTCTGTATCCTTCCCCAGATTTGTGCCTCAAGACAATCCTGTCTCGGAGGTCTACAGACAATTCCTTTGACTTCATGCTTGGTGTTTGCGCTCTGACATGCAGTCAACTGTGGGACCTTATATAGACAGGTGTGTGCCTTTCCAAATCATGTCCAATCAACTGAATTTACCACAGGTGGACTCCATTTAAGCTGTAGAAACATCTCAAGGATGATCAGTGGAAACAGGATGCACCTGAGCTCAATTTTGAGCTTCATGGCAAAGGCTGTGAATACTTACGTAAATCTGATTTCTTACTTTTTTATTTTTAATAAATTTGCAAAACTCTCAAGAAAACTTTTTTCACATTGTCATAACGGGGTATTGTGTGTAGAATTTTGAGGTAAGAGATTCATTTAATACAATTTGGAATAAGGCTGTAACGTAACAAAATGTGGAAAAAGTGAAGCGCTGTGAATACTTTCCGGATGCACTGTACATCCACATATACTGAGTAACATGAATAATGAATAACGACGTGTGGTGGTGCCGCACCATCTGGATCTCCTCCGGGGAGAGCTCGTCCTCCACTCGGCCCTCCTCCCACAGGTTGACAGGGTTGCCCACGACCTCCGACACACTCTTCTCTACAGGAAGGAAAAGTAAAACAAAGCTCACAACACGTCGAAACTCGGTCACTCTGTCCATCTGAATCGCTCATCTAGTCGCTAATTCTCCATTTGAAGAAAAAAAAAAAAAGGGAAAATATAACAGCGAGCGGTTATTCACGTGGATTTATTCAGATGAGGAATCCTTGTCACTTTGCATTTACATGTGGAAGTACTGAAGCAGTGAGCGAGATGGATGTTCTTTGGCAGGCTCTATTTTCATGGTGCAGCCCCAACAACTGTAGGCCACTGCAGCACACTGTGCACGCTAAGACTACGTAGCAGTGTGGCGATTAATCATTATCATGACACATTATGTGCCTCAAACTTTTTCAAACCACAGTGCCGTTCTCAGTGGTGCTTGATGAAATTGTCTCGTCAAATGGAGAGGAGAGTGCAGAAGGACTTCTTCAAGCAGGAAAATATTATTGTTGCGTGGGAGGTTCAGTGGCCTGGTGACAATATCCAGCACAACTAATATGCAGCCAAGGAGAAATGATGAGCCTTGTTGCCATGACACACACAAAACAACCATGTTTAGTTTGAAACACAGTGATGGCATTAACAGATATAAGGGCAATTATTAACTGAAAATGGGTACAATAAAACTCAATTAAAAATAAAAAAGTGCTACATTCATTTTGGTTCCTTCTCTTAAGTGATGATAAGGTTGAGGAAGTAATGTGTTTGAATTCATGTTAATGGTTCACATAATAATCCTGTTAACATGGTAAAGACAACAAGGACAATTTGCTTTCTTTACTATCAAACTTAACCAAAACCGTTATTGTTATTATCAAGCAGTAACACATCATAATGCCATTAAAGTGAAGAATGAATGATTCAGCTGTTGCCTTGTGTAAGCCAGTGGAAGTTTTATCAAATTTTTTTTTTGAAGTTTTAGCTTAAGATATCTCATCTTAAAATGTGTCACCGGGAACTGTGACGTGCGTCCCTACATGTTAACGATTCCCACACCTGAAGAATCGGATGGCACAAACCCTGCAGACTTACAAGTTAATGGTTGTGATTTAATCAAGAACCCACAATCAATCATCAGGCGTAATGGCGCCACGCTGCGGCATTGCGCTTTTCAAATTAGCGGCTGCAGATGAAAAAACAAAAAAAAAACGGTCCTGCTGCCTTCAGATGGCCATAGAAATGTAAATAATGAGGCACTTTTATAAAAGACAGAGATGCAGACAATATACACGCGATAATCGGCCATTGATTTTGAATGCAGTACAGACTGCTATACTGCCATAATTGAACGTTATATATTTTTGACCAAACGTATCTACTGGTTTGAACATAGTGTGTCTGTCACTAGTCCCATATGTTCTTTTCCGTGCACAGAATGCAAGGAAAAGTGCACTTTTGCACAGAAATCGCTTTATACACAAATTGAGCAGAGAAACGAGTCAGTAAAGCACCAACATGCAGCAGCAGGGTTGATTGTACAAGTCTTTGTGCCGCCACAGAAATAGCGTCCAGTGTCTCAGGGGACTCACTAACTTACCAGAAGTTTCCTCCTTGACAGTCTTCTCCTCCGTTGGCTCCACCTCCGGCGTTTTCTCCACCCGAATATGGTGCTCTGGTGCCAGTCTTGACCTGAAACCACAGAGCACAGGGTCGTGTGAATCAGGAGCACGTTTTTAAAGGTAATATAAACAAAAATACATAATTGATGTTGTGAATGACGTTTGCATGTACTCACAGCCTCTTCTTGTCCACCATTCTCTTGACTCTGATTGCCCTCTGCTCCGAGTACAGCTTACATACCCCTTAAAAAACAATCAAGATACACATGAGGTTACCATGCAGTCCTGTTCGCTGAAATATTGTATAGATAATGATGTTTGCTGGGCTCATACACACTACTCCCCGCGCCAGTAAACAATTAGACACAAAAACAAATATAAATACATACAAAACTGTAGATATAAGACATGTGCCGTCTGAATTGTAACAAGTTGCATGAACTCACCTCTCAGATACACTTCAATGAGGTCCAGCACTGCCCCTCTGTGCTCCTTTATCTGGGCTGATGACACTTGCTTCACCGCTATCGTGACAACAACAACACATTCACTTATTAAAGACGAACTCACGTGTTTTCGTACAGGGCCAAAAAGTAACGACAAATCAAATTTCTAGCTCCCGGTTGATGTTTGCAGAGTCAACACAGATGAGAGTCGAGTTGGAAAAATGTAATCCGAGTTGTATCTTTAATGTATGCTGCATAACGCGAGACAAAACAAGCGTCACCTGAAAGTCTATTTTTTTTTTTACTTTTTCTGATAAAATTTGTGAACTAGTTTATGTGCTGCACAGTGACACATAGTCTGCACCTTCAGTGCGTAGCTGCCTGATGGCCTCAGAGCAGGTCCTCATGAAGATCTGAGCATCCTGGTCAATCTGGTCTCGTTCATTGTCCGTCATACGGGTAAGATCTGACGAGATTAGACTGTGAGACACACAAGAACAATCACAGTAAGTTTACAGACTTTGTGGCCGTGCTTCAAAAGCTGAATGTTTGATTGTTATCCAAACAGCTTTATTATAAGTGGCCTAAATACTGACAGATGCCTTCCTCATGCCTAATATTCATGTTTATCTTCAACTACTTTTCTGCTCTCCCTATATCCATATTCAACATTATGTGGGGCAGAGACCTCTCCCATCATGCACTGGGCAGATGGCAGGGAAAGGTACACGTTTCTAATTCGGCTGAGCTCAAGTTTTATTAATTTTAGGGAAAATTTAAAACATGAGGAGAACAGGAAACTCGACACAGAAATGACCATGATGACCAACGTTTCAACTTCTTGCCCAGGTTTTGGTCTGTAGTTGAGATTAAATGTCTCCCTCTGGTGGACTTCTGAGACACAACATACAAGCCTTTGGTAAACTGTTATGGTGGCTTTAGATTGGCTGGATTGGATTTTGAATTAGCTTGGTTAATTGATTATTGCACAAAGTATTAGCGTATAACTTGAATTGAATATCTATAATGAAACTAGAGGTGAAACAATTAGTCGACTGACAGAAAATCCATCATCTATTTAGATAATTCAACAATCTTTTAGTAATAGTAGTCATTTGTTAAGCCCAAATGCCAAACATTTCCTGGTTTACATCTTATTGGTATATCTTTGGGCTTTGGACTGTTGGTTGTTTATTTAAAGATGCTACATTGAGTCAGTCCCTCATTTTTTGGTACTTTTGGTTTGGGCATTTCCCTTTTCACCAATTAATTTTAGCTGAGTGTCACAATTGCCCTGAGTTGATTGGAGGGTTAATCAGATCAGCTGTTGCGCCGGGTGTTGGGACGGGCTCCTAATTGAGCAGCTTGGTTCATTTCCCCTCTTGGCCAATCAGGGCGTGACACGTTTCTTTAGGGCTTAAGAGACGTAGAGCACTGCGATCCTTTCTCTTTTCAGCAGATATTGTCAGCTCTGGTCTTTAGACCCTTTTAAGACTTCTTTGCCGTCTTCACTTTTCTTATTGAGGGTGATTTTGAGCATTCTGAAACCTAGCTGGAGTGAATATTAAAAAACACCTTTCTACTAGGCTACTGCATCAGGGCAGCTTTTAGTACTAAGAGTTTATGCTTGCCCAACAATAACCAACGGCTGCAGGCTTTATTTTGTATGGTTTATTTTTAGCAAAACCGCTATCATACACATTTCCTTATTATCAAAGAGACATTTCACTATTAATAAGGAGGAATTGTTTAATTGTAAAAGGCACTTGTGAGGTTTGTTTTGCCAAGAAATTCTTTTATTAATTAAATGTGGTTGGGAACTGGTTCTCAGGCTTCTGCTCAATCAGCTGAAATCTGGGGAATCAGTAACGCCACAACATTGGGCTCTGGGAATTTGCAATGAACACATTTTGTCGCTATTTTCTTAGAGACAAAATTATAAAGAAAATAACCGTAAATTGCAGCCTCTAAATAAAAACAAACATGAAAGAACAATGATGCAGTGATAACATTTGAACAAGTCCTCCTTTACCACACTTGTGGTGAGCTAGAGAAGAATTCTTCGTTTGGTTAAGATACAGTCATAACATGTTATAACCTAACATGGCTTTTACTTCATAGCCATAAATGCTCTGAAATAATGAGCAGCTACGCTAATTCTATAATCATTTAGAAGTGAATTCAGTCCATAATTATTCTGTCGGGCAAAGTCAAAGTGTGGAGGAAAAAGGAAGTTGATAAGAACATTTTTAAGACAGGAACGGCTGATGGTAGACGAGACTTGTGCAAATACCACTGATGGCTTCTTGATGGATTTTCCCCACCACTAAATACTGCTGTACTCCACCCATTCACATCTCTAATGTTTACTTAATGTGTTCTGTTGTGGCTTTATCAGCAAACCTAACAAAACGTACGCTACTCTGCACACCCACACCTACAGAACACAGAGGGGGCCTTGAAGGGAGGAAGGCCTGGATTAGTCCCAGGGCGTGATTTGTTCTTCACTTGGTTGCAGCTCAATTATTCCAGACAATTAGACTGGAGCCTGCCGCTACAGACCACCCTACTCGCTGCTGACCTTGTGCCAGCAGACAGCCCCTGCAGCACACACATACACACTGGAGACATATTTGATGGTACCTTTAAGTAGCCCTGACTCCTGACCTCGTCTGAATTTTGTCAGAATCAAAGTGTCTCTTCACCAGCCTCCCCTGCAGCCTTGAAGGGGGCTTTCCCCGCTGCTGTTGTTGATTGTGGAGGATTACTGCGACTGTTTGGCGAGGCTTACCTTCCGGCGCTCACATAATCTTTCCTGTGTTGTAGCAGAAAGTCTTTGAGCTTGGTGATGTTCGTGATCTGCCAAGATAAAGCGAGAAGAAGCATTACTTGATTACCTTGATGTCAACGGGTCTCTCTAAATGCTACGCCTCGTTTGCTCCTTCAAATGTAACCATGTCAACAGGGCTTAAGAAAAGAGTTTTTAGACGTGTACCAGGAAACTCTTTTCTGCCAACTACATTCACACAGAGCCAGAGCAAACGTATCATTTTGTATTTATTGGATGTGACAGGCGACCAATGTCCATATAGCTCTGTGAATTCTCAATATTTGCTTTTGACAATTCACCGAGTCAGGGACATACAAAAATCAAACCGGCAATTTCCTCGTCAAACAGCTCCCATGAATAAAATCGTGAGCGCTGTATGCTGCATACAGAGCACTGACAGAGCGATCTCTAATAAGCTCTAAATTGACTATCTGTTGCTATTTATCACCGAGAAAATGTCCAAGTGTATGTGTGCACAGGCAAACCAGAGGAAACTTGGTTCAATCCAATATTTGCTCCTGTAATTCGGTCAAATATTAAAAAAGACCAAATTGCTTCCCCGTCCACAGAGCTCTGCTGGCAGGGCACAAGTGGGTGTGAATACGCACACAGCAGGCTCTGTTAGGTCCAGAAGAAGACAGAACTCAGACAAGCGAAGGATTGAAAAATGACACAATGAGTTTGACTGTGACAGCGACCCCAGAGCGTGGGAGATTATTTTGATAGCATAACGACGCTGTCTTCAGCCTTCAGCTTTTTCCCTCTAACAACCTCAATTATCAAATTGCCTTGGCTGTAAGGGGGTAACCTGGCACCAGCAGTCTAATAATGTCTCTAAACATTCATTCCTAGCGTCATGGTGACCTGAAGCAGTGTTTTATTTGAGCTGACGTTTGAAAAATGACAAGTTTTTCGACGCAGAAAGAAGGTGTCAAGATAAACAGAGCTGGGCAATTTGTTAGAAACCTGGAGCTCTTTTTTGGTTGAGAAGGTAATTCAGTGAAACTGCTGCGGGGCACTCACTCAGGCAAGGGGCTGTTAAGGCAAGCCGACCCTTGTAATAATACAATTATTTGAGGTCAAGAGTTAATTGTTGTTCAGAGCAGTTGAGCTTAGAGGGGGGTTCAGGGGAGAAGAGAATCCTTATTATGGTTCAAAGTCTTTCAAAACATTGTGCGTTATGTAGTGTCCCAGTGAATGAGGAAACTTTGAGGCGAGCTCCTGCGAGATTCATAGGTTCGGAAAGATTGAGATATCTACTAACAAAGTTAGTCATGTTTTATTCAGCAATTAAATAAGATGTATCTCACAGTAGAGACAAACATTTGTTGTAAGGTTGTTGGTTCGGACATCTTAGTCTGTGTTTCATTTATATGAAATGTCTTCAGTGATCATTTTGATTGGTGCTTCATCTAGGAGGACAATACCATGGATTAAATACCTCACAGTCAAGGTTTCTCACTTCAAAATGTGGTGAAAATTATATGTTTGTTTGTATGCATCCTCATTAATGATTATTTTCTGATAATCTCAAAACGCACCCTCTCCCAGTGATGTGCTGGGTTTTTTTGTTGTTTTTTGAATTT
>CALSCE010010661.1:10896404-10968346 GCA_943593645.1 Bovichtus variegatus
CTGTGTGTGTGTGTGTGTGTGTGTGTGTGTGTGTGTGTGTGTGTGTGTGTGTGTGTGTGTGTGTGTGTGTGTGTGTGTGTGTGTGTGTGTGTGTGTGTGTGTGTGTGTGTGTGTGTGTGTGTGTGTGTGTGTGTGTGTGTGTGTGTGTTGTGGGGGTGCCGGGGAGTGTCAAGAGTGCTGCTCTGGGGGTTGAGCTGTCTCCTGTGTGTATACATTGGAGCTCGGATTCCCAGCACAACCTCAAGGGTTTGCAGGGGGTCAGAGAGATCAATTGCTCTTGTAACTTAAGACCCTAAAGAGCAAGTAATTCCTCAACAATGAGGAAGGGGGTGGCCTTGTGCATGTGGCTCACCGTATGTGTGTGTATGTAGCCATATGCGAGTGTGTGTGCGTGTATACGTGCAGCCGCCATAGGTGTGTGTAAGGCAGAGCTCGCAGGGACGGCAGAAGGAGACAGTCTGCCGGGCTACATCTAATCTCGTCATCATCAAAGACCCCCACTTTACCTCCTCACTTTCTCCTTCCCCGATTGAGCCCAAACAAACCATCAGGGGGGATTATTATGAGGAAGAAAAGAGAAAAGGCTTAGCTAGCAGATTTCTAAAGAGCTTGGATGGCTCTTTGTTTTGTTAAATCCAGGTAACTGACAGAACTTGATGATGACTGCCCTGCTTTGGTTTAAGTCCCTGTGTGTCCTGACCGAGGGCTATCCGTACTGACGCCATGCTATGTTGTGTTTTGGTATGTGGGCCTGATACAGAGAGGATGCTTCGGTGGAGAAGACTCTGCCGCATGCTGGTTTTATTATCATGTTTATGTCTGACTCTCTAATGGGTTTAGTTTTGTCTTCTTATGTCTATTCACAGTCAGACCGCTTTAGTCAGATCTATAAACAAACAAAAAAAAAGTACCAAAGAAAACTTTTAAGATTATTTATGAACGGGGTCTTTGGCCTTTTGTTTTTTGATATGTGCTAAAGTTGTATTACCGTGTTTACATTTTTTACTGGATAAGTCAAAGCCGTAGTAAGCGGCGCTCGTATACAGTCTTAGAGTTTGTTCAGTTTTGATCATGCAGGTCAGATCATGCATGGATACAAAATGTCAACTTAAAACAAATAAACGCTGAGGCACATCAGCGGAGACATTGTACGCTGTAATGTCAACTTGAAGAGGACACAACTGAGAGAACAACATAGATGCCAGTGTGCTGTAAGACTGTGTCACATGTCTAAATCCTCTCCCCCGTTTACAACAAAGAGGTCGCTGAAATCGACTGAGACTCAGACTCAGTAACTACTGAGGAAACCACCAGAAGACAAAATAAATGAATAAAAACAGGCAATGTTGAAGGGCATGTGTGACATCAAGTGATAGGTGACAATCAGTTGCTATATATTTCTGAATAATCAGAACATGTCAAGTTTTCTGAAGCCCCTTTCCCCCCCTCTTACCCAGTGTTTCCATCAAGATAGAATTCACATTCTGGTTGTAGTACCACAATATACAGAAACTGATCTGCTCTGAAAGACCTTTACTCATATCAAGCCTCACTTCCTCTTTTAAAGTATAAAATCTGTTGCACCCACCTTGGATTTACGCTGGTAAAGTGCCTCTCGACGCGCTGACTGTGTATCAACACCCACCCTAATTTCTGTCGCGCAATTTGTAATGTCATGGGTTGGTTCACATTTAGCAGTTTCAGCTTTTTTTTATATACTTTGTACATAGCAACGATTAAAAAACAGTTACACGCTTCAAATATGCTAATTAATAGATATGGATATTATAGTAAAAATGTCAAACCTGGACAATTGTCAGATCTGTAACTTGTGTCATTTCCCTTGAAGTAGCTTCAATAAAAACAAATTATGTCCCTGAAAATCCAATTTGTTTGCCAAGATAAACCAGGATGGGTTGCATTACCAGTAATCCTATATCATGTTGCGGAATATAAAATGTGGAAAATGACGAGTAAACAGCAGAAGATAACAACTTTACGTCTCTGTAATCATCGATGGGGAATTGCTGTATTTGGAAGGGGACTGCTGAAAAGGAAAACACTCTTTCTCTCGACTCTAAATGTCAAGTGTAGTCGCAAAAAACGAAGGCCGAGGTAAAACAGCTGCTGATCACAAACCCGAAGAATTGCCCATTTAAAAAAAATGTCCTTTTCGCATCGGCTACAGTCCGATTCATTAGAATAAAGTCACATCATTTAGGTGACGGCGAAAGCAACTATAAGCAAAGTGTGTATGCAACAGAAACAACAGATATTTCAGCTGTGTGGAGGACAAATTGCAACAATACTTCAAAACTCAGGCCTCATTAAAAACATGGAAACAGGATTTATAGAGTCTGCACCTCTGAGGCAGCAGTAACCCAGCCTGACTTGGAAAACTATCTTTTTCTTTTGACCTTTGCCTGAAACAAAGCCTTTCATCTACTGTTGATGAATGGTGACCACAGCTGGAAAATAAACAATAGGTTTACTGTTATTCATTCAACATTCATGTGAAATGACAACACATAATTAATAACCCATGTCTTCTTTGCACTAACATCTTAATCCAGAAACAAAACCCCCCACCAGTCTCGAAGTAGAGGAGAACACATCTGTTACAGTTTCATGGTTCAGACTCTCTGTGTTTTTGAAGTGTCAGGGTCAAGTATGCAGCCGGCTGTCATCTGCATTGGTAGAATTTCAGTGACTGTAAATCACAATAACGAAGATTTGTCTAATGACAAAGCTTGACAGCATTCTTCAAAAAGCGTCAACAGCTGCTGCTTTAGTCTTGCTACATGTTTAAATGTTTAAATTGAGTTGAATTGTCTATTGAGCTCAACATTACTTTTGTTCCGCTTTAACTATTTAGTCTGCAGAGTATCTGGTGTCCATCTTGTGATTTAGACTTTGACATACATCTGTAAATGTGCGTTTCACCACTTTTTCCTCTTTAATTTTCCTTTCATGAATCATGCAAAAGCATTTTGTTTGCACGCAGTGAAACAAAATGAAGATTGTGCTCAGGCCTGACAGCAGATGCCTCAAAATTCAATTTGCCTGGCTTTCATGGGAAAACAGTGCAGAGATTAGGCCAACTGGTAAAGAGACCATTTAGCAGCACGTTCATCTCATGGTGATCCCTGAAAATCACTTCCCCATGGCTGAAGTCCTGGCTGAGTATAGTCCTGGCTTTGACAGCTGCACGTTTTTACCAGAGTGCCAATATGTTTGTGACTTGTGTAGAAATGAAAGAGGAAAAGTTTTTAAGTGTCTGGGAAATGGAAAGATTATTCCCCTTTTACCCAGCCAGCTGTGTTTTTGTAAACAATGTTATATATAATTGTAGATTGCACACTTCCAAATGAATTTGCAATATAATAAAGGTTTCAGACTTTACATTGTCTCTGGACACAATATCATATCAAACTCAGGATTTTACCTTTTATGCACTATATGAATAATTGTTTTGTACCCTCTAAGGCTTTTTTTGTGAATATTAACTCCAGGACTTAGGCTTTGTGCTTTTACCATAAACATTTAACTTTGTTACTTGACTGACTTTTATTTTAAGACGAGGCCTGGAAACATTTACAAGACAAAAAGGGCAGATTTCCACATTTTTGCACTTTATTCCCTAAATGATTGACATTAATGCCAACTCATAAATGTCATTGCTGTGTATATATATAATATTTGCTGCAGTGGCTTTGCACTATCTGTCCACAATGGCCTGTTAAATGCAAAAGATCTGGCAATATGCTACAGTTTTATTTGCATGACAACATCAATAAAATCATAAAATTATCCAACAAGCAATTTCAAAGTTCGGTCTCCATCTTTAAATGTTTGCGGTCACCGATTCAATACATCCCAGAGCATTTCAGTGGGGAAACATTTTACTTTCATGTTTGTAATCAGACATTATTTGGGACTATATAGTCCAGTATCCCCGAAACATAACTTTGATGAAATTCCAAATGTTTAACAAACATTTTGAACTTGGAAACTTGATCACTACTGATACAAATATAAAGTAAACAACATTCTAAACTAAATGTTTTGAGAATATACAAGCATACTATTTCAATGTGAAAGTTATCATAGGGAAGATCCCCCCCCCCTCCCCAACAGCACAACATACTTTTAAGTGCTGGCTGATGGCCAGCACTTTTCAGGGTTTCTAAGAAAACACTGTGAGAAGGAGCCAATTTTGGAATACCAATACTAAAGGCACAGTGGGGAGCCAAGCACTATTTTCTACACACAATTTACCAATTTTAAAGTGACCTCCTCCATTTAAACTTGAGAAGGGCAGCATGCTGCGGAGAGAGACGAGGTGAGCGGTGAAATGGAGATCACAGTGCCCCAAACCGACCCCTATGAGGTAAAAGATTCCCCTGACCGAACCCCACCCTGTAAACACTGGCCCTCTTATTAGTCAATCAAGCCTTTTTAAAAAAAATGTTTTTTGCGTTGCCTTGAAATATGCTACATTTCCTTTCTCACTGAGCTGCTTTTTGAGTGGGAAAAAGCCTCATAGGACCACTGTGTATTTGTCAACTTTGAAGTTTTCTTTCTATTTTTGGGAAGCTTCAGTGGGAACTTGGAGAGTTATGCATGTCTTGAAGGGCACCCACATCTGTTGTGCATTAGGTGCCGGCCGTCAACATTGTTACTGGGGACCTAATTTAATATTTTCTCTGTTTTGATCTTCCACCTTTAATCACTGGCTCTTGGGAGGATCGGCTTTCCCCAAGAAATTGTCAGAGAGCCGAAAGAAAATGTTATTGCAGCGTGTTTATGGAATCGTACATGTGAAGAGGGGAGTTGCACAAAAAATGCTGCCTATATCAGACTGTACAGAGAAGAATGGATAGTTGAGTTGCGGGTGAAAACCGCAACATAACTGTACGCAGTCAGGACATTCCAAACTTGCAATTTCAATTTCTACAAAAGCTGCTTCACCGAGAAGGTTTGAGATTATATCTGCAGCGTGAGGGAGACAGCGGTAGGGGGGAGGAGAGCAGAGGGCAGGCACCACAGGATAGGTTTGGGTTTCTTTGAATCAGCACCACTGCTTTTATTAAACCACCATTTCTAATATCAATGTAACAGAACATAACAAAAACCTGGTTGTGCAGAGCTGCAGCAACCGGCTCATGTTTGCCTCAGACTGATGGTTGGAGACATCAGGTACAACTTAAAGTCCTGACTCCCCGAGGGAAACGTAAAGTGGTTCTTCAAGGTGCCTTTGAAGAGGTTTGTGTTCATGGTATTCATGGCAGGCCAAGGACTTCTGGCTGTAGACGCAAAACTCATGACATGAAGCGAAGCCTTTTAGTTGCCAATGATCCATCTTCTACTGCCAACCGTTGATGATGTCTCTGTACCTCAATGGAAGAACACAATTTGAGATATTTTCTGAAGTTTTCTGAACTAATTAAGTGCCAGTGTTGCCTCTCCTGCCCAGTTTTGAAGGTCAGTCCTACGACAACAGGTTCAAAACTACTCTTCTTCACCGGTGTATTTAAAGCTATGTTAACCTTTTCAATTAAATCATGATTAGGAAACAGTAAGCTAAGTATTTCAACAGAGGTACTTAAGTCAACATTACCTTGCTGACAATGTAATTGCAACCTTGAACATTTGAGAGATTGAACCTGTTTTAATTAGTTCAGGACATTATGAGAAAACATACCATGTCTTTTCAATCTAAATAAAGTGAGGTTAATGCTCTTCACTACTTTCATCAGAAATGTTTCGGATTTCTTAGCCTAAAGTCTAGATCGCATTGGGTAATTTTCTGGGTCGATTCAAAGCCCAGAATCCAGGCCCGTCAGTGGCGCTCGGACCTGACAGTTGGCACAAAACATTTGAGGCTCAAAACTGTCCAGTTGGCCCAATTTGATTTTCTTTCCCTGAACAACGTAGCTTTTGTCTTTGCAGATCTCAAGCAGAGCAGTCATTTATTCTGAACTGCCCACACTGGGCAGGATTTGAAAATTCCTGTAGTCTGACCGAGGTTCAACTAAGAATTGTGTGTATTTCAGTGATCTTTGTGCACTCCGAGTAGAGTAGATGACATTTTGGAAGCGATTTATCTTTAGAAGAAGAGTGACTTAGGTTAACTTCTTGTAATGGTCTTTGCAGTCTTTAGTCCAATGAGCATTTATTGATGTCCACCTGAAAATAGTAATTAACTACACCATTTTACGATGGGATCACACCAGCCGCGATGCCAAATCCGTCCAAGAGTGCAAAGCGGCGCCTTTCCCACTTTCTACCCCTCTACTTCCGGCACCCTTGTTCAAACCACACCCATCTTCGAACGCAGCCTTCATTTTGATCTCAACTACACATCTGTAAAGTTTTGTGACTGTATCTTGCAAGGTTGTGAAGCTATCTTGGTGACTAAATCTGTCCACATTCAGACAGACAGAAACGTAAACACGTGGAAAAATACTCAAAACGGCTTCTGTGGTAGTTTCTGCTACAGTAGGTGTATCCAGGAGGAAATGTTGCCATAATGATACACACACACACACACACAGACTTACAAGCTGAAAACAAAGCCAGCGTCGTTGTCATGGCTGACAATGGTAATTACTGGCCATGTTTTGCTGAAATATAATGGTCTAGTAGGCAATACCTCAATGCTGTGGTTCCAGAGATGTGCTATACAGACAAGCAGAACTGCACACAAAACATGTGTGACACATCCATAGAAATAGAATGAGAGTAGAACAGACATCCCCATTCAAGCCAACATAGCACGATGACGATGGTCAGAGCGGCGGCCATTTTTATATGTACCATTGCCATTGCAAATTCCTGTGACCAATAGCAGGCTAACGTCCAAAGAAACCAACTTGTGGCAAGTCGTGGACTCACTCAGGTGAGGTTTTGCAGTAACGACCAAATGAGTAGTGAAGTAGTACGAAGGACACACAGATGTTGATATTTATGAATGTTACTATAGGCTGTGTTGAAAGCCGCTTTGTTTTGAATACATAAGTGTTTCCTGTAAAAAATGTATTAGTTTACAGAAAACCAGAGAATAACTAATACGCTTGGAGGAAAAGTAATTTCTGAGTAGAGTTAACACATTCACAGGGTGAAAATAAAGCTCTGTATCACTGAGTAATATTATTGTGGTTTCTGGTTTGAATGAGTGCTCTCAGAATTATTAAAGTATACATTGCCAAGACCATAAGATTAATATTTCTCCTGTGTAAATCTGGCTAAAACATTTTTACTTGAACATGTATAAGATCATATTCTGCTGGCCTTCAGAAAGTCATACCAGGTTGGAATTTGGTTTATTACATTTTGACAGCATCCTTGAATACACAAATTCATTCTCATTGAAACAATTTTGGCACCTCAGACATGACAGTACGGGGGCATTTTCATATAATATGTGGTTATGTTGTCCTCTCTAGTGTATAGTAATGTAATACTATTGTGTACCAGCTATCTTCAGAGCGGCACAATAATCAGAAGAGTAAAACATAATATAGCTGACACATGTATCAACACACCAGCTCCCTAACTACACCTACACATACAGCAGTTACCAGTACGACTTCTATTACGGTTGGTTAATATGATGATATCTACTTTAAGATTATATACATTTGTCAGCTGCCAGATACAGATTCCCATATTTTGCTACACCTTTTAACTCCAAGGTAGCTTTATCTCCGGGTGTATTAGGCGATGTTATTACCAATGCATTATGACAATACTGCATTTTATATGATGTTAGCATCAATGTGGTGAAGGGCCTTGATTTGTCAGATATTTAATGATTCTACTGTGTCATCATTTGAAATATTGTTATAGGATTGTATCCATATTGCCCACCCCTCCCATTCAATTCACGTTGCATTCAATAAAGTTGTATAATGATGTATGCACTGCTAAGAGAGGCCGTGCTAACTGTGACCAGCTGGTACACACTGTACTAAACTCAAGCATTGAGTTGCAGTTTAGCAACACCGAGCATGCCGGGTGATTGCCTAACTTGCTGGACACATTTCCTAAGTTTACTGCTGCTTCTACAATACAGCATGAGCAGCGACGTCACTAAAACAGTCCAGTATTAAGCTGTCACTACATGTAAAGTCAGTATGTGCCGATGCTAGCCCAGTTTGCTAAAGTTAGCTTGAGGAAACACTCACCACTTCTTTCGCCTTCGGAGTGAAGCCCATCTTGGGTCTGCTCCTCTTGAAAATCTCATCCTTGGTAGAGTCAAAGCCTATTCCTATCGCCTTGTTCCTGGTTTTTACTGTCTTGACACTGGCTTTGAAAAGTAAAGTTATATCCACAGCCATGTCTGTGCAGCAACTGCAGCGCTGTAAACAAACTGACACGTCACCAAGTGACGACGTCATTGTACTGCGACGCTATGGATTTTCCCTGAGACGGAGAAGAAAGCCTTACATTTTACCTTAAGGTTTTGTCAGTATTTATTTAATGCAGCGTGCACTGAACCTCACACTATTTACATCTTGCGAAGGTCTAACGTGCCATCAGGTTGCTCGTCGCCTTGATTGATTTCCAGGTAGTGAAATTCTTAAAATTTCAACAATCTCTTAAATACAATAACTTAAGTTTAAAAAGACTTAAGTGGAAGGCTTTACCTTTCAGTTAGAATATCATGTTTAATAGTATAGTTACATTTAGTCGTGTTGAAATGTATGCACTGATTATTTGAAGGATGTAATAGGAACCAGCATACAGATCATCTATGTCTCTCTCCCAGAAAGAAATGCCCCTACAACTTATTGAAGGGATGTCCAGCAGGAAGCGAAGACCTAACTGGACAGATCAGGAGTGTCTTCTTCTTGCTCAGTTAATGCAGGAGAAGAAAGACATAATCAGAGG
The DNA here is from genome assembly GCA_943593645.1 of Bovichtus variegatus. Classification (NCBI taxonomy): domain Eukaryota; kingdom Metazoa; phylum Chordata; class Actinopteri; order Perciformes; family Bovichtidae; genus Bovichtus; species Bovichtus variegatus. The sequence continues at coordinate 10,905,300 of CALSCE010010661.1, forward strand.
GAAGTGCAGCACTGGGGTTTTAATACAGGATAAAAGACAAGCCTGGGAGGAAATAGCCCAAGCCATCAACAATGTCTTTCCACAGATTCAGCGTACAGTTTCAGACTGTAACAAAAAGTGGGAAAATCTGATGGCAAAGTCTAGGGAGGAGATCAAACGGCAGAGAAGGCAAACAAGCACAGGTGAGGCAAATCTGCAGTTTGTTCGCAATAAAAGTTCTTATAATTATTATCATTACATCTACTATCTAAGACTGGTGAAATAAGCCAAGACCTTGAGGGTGGATGTGTGAGGATGGCTGCCGCAAAATACACAGAAGAAGAAGAAACAAGCAAATCCACATGATCACTGTTTGTATTGAATATATAGGATTGCATTTATTATCAATTAATGCACGACATGATTTTTCATTCACAGAAAGCCTGTCCCTTGAGCAGTTCAGTACTGTGACTCAGGTTGTGATTTCTGTGATGAACTTCTCAGACATGCTGACGCAGGATAGAGAAGACTCTTCAATCTCAGAGTTGGTGGAAACTCAACAAAACAAGTATTACTTTTTCTATTTGTTGGCTTGTTTGTGTGCCTAGACTGAATCCAAGCAGAACTTACTTGTATACGGTCATTTCTTGAAACTATGTTATTGGGTCAGTTCACCCTAATTACAAAACAAGCATACAGTATTTTCTCAGTTACTCCCATTCGATACATTTGGATAATCCACAAAACTCACTGCGAACAGTTTTCAGTTCAACCAAATAAGTAGTCCCTGAGAAAACTGTCCACAGTGAGGTCTGTTGATTATTTAGAGTAACAGGAACATTGTTTCTGGAAACAGATGCTGCCATTAATTGATCAAATGTAATTTGTCAGTGCTGTGAGCACACCGAAGACAAAAACCAAGGTGTAATCTCAGCACCTGGACAAATTAAACCAAACCATTACGTGCAGGTGAACTTTAAGGATGAATTACACATTCTTGTCGAAGAAAATAATCGACAAGCTTTTCTTCTCCAGCTGTGATGACGATGGAAACGACCACTCAATAGATGAAAGATTCTCCAACAAACATCCCCTGAGAGAGCTGGAGGTCCCTACATATCCAGATCCATCCAATTCTCCAGCAGAACAAAAAATGAACGTTTTTGCGAACATCCCGAAATCACTCGCAGTGCATTTTAGTACTCCTCGTGCTTCTGGCTTTGCTGCTTCTGCAGAACACCTAGACACCCCCTGCTCTGCTTCTCCACCTTCAGTACACTGCACAACTTTGCAAGAGCGATTGGATTTGGAAATGTCTGTGCTGAGAAGACAAGAGGCAGTCCTCAAGCTGCAAGAGGAATATTACACGCTAAAAATTAAGATGATGAAAAAGAAAGTAGAAGATCCACTTTCAAAAGACTGAAGTATCTGTAAAGAACGACCTGTTGCACCTGTGACTTGTGCCTGCTGTGAAATATGTACAATTATGTGAACAATTATGTGATAAAAATGTTATTATTATTTGAACAGTAGAGATGTAGACCTACAAACAGCAATACAGCAGTGAATAAAAGTAATACAAACAAAACACTGTATATGGATTGATCAGTAAGGTCTTATAAATAATGACAGACCCACAAATTGCACACATATAAAGTCACTCTCACTATAATGAATGCAAATTAATATACATACATGCCCAGTCACAGCTCACCCAAAAACGGGGAAATAAAGTTAACATATATACATACGTATTATAGCTTGCACATACATACATACATGCTGACTTTGTCCAATTTGTTCTGTACCCCCTATATCACCATATCTTCTGAAAATAGATTCAATGCTATGGATAGGCTGCTGTGCTTTGCCAACATGAAGGACATCGGCTGCATATAAGGATATATGATGTAGGTTCCACAGTTGGTAATAGGCTTGATACCATTAGCCATGCAAATTGTCTGAGTTCGGGTTATCAGGTCAGTAAGGGGCCCAGATTGTCCTAAAGAGTTGAGTAGAATTATGGGGGAATACCACTACTCATATCCTAAGCACCATCACTAAGCTCATTCTTAGTAATAAGAGTGTTCAAACCTAGAGAATCATTATCTGATAGTCTGGGATGTTGGATGTTATTCAAGAAGTTGTGACATGCAGCCTTGTTATGAATGATCTCTGATCTATATAAATAACTCAGCATAGAAACGCAGGAATGTTGCATTAACTTGAAAGTGGCTCTAGTTAGAATGTGACCATCACCCGACTTGATGGTGCGAAATGATCATTAGCCCTCAGCCTTAGATCGAGGAAATGACTTGGTCTGCCTCTATAAAAAATAATATGGCGTGTTCTATTTATTGAAAATTCAGCACATTGTTTGAGTATAGAATGTATGTCCTTCTTCACAGGGTCATACTGAAGTACGACATCATCAACATTTTGTTGTAAAAAGTTGTCCATTGCTGAAAGTTTACGCTCTAATTCATAGACGAGCGGATGAGCTGGATGAGAGGAACAGAGTCCTTCAGCTGAGTCTAAACGATTCATCGCGAAGTAACGTGTTAAACGCCACTTAGGGCCGCGTGATGTGATGGAGTGTATTGCAGTAAGAGCAATCACCGCCTTGTGGCAGTCCCTCATTCTTTGGTACTTGTCCCTAATCCCACTTCATTTTAGCTGAATGTCACAATTCATAGCCCAAGGCACAGAGAACACAACAGCACTTCAGAAGTAGCATACTTTGAGTTTACGACGCTAACTCACGATATTAATGCATCTCGTTCAGACCATGGTTCAGACAGCGACATGTTGTTTTTTTGAACGTTGGAACCACGGACAGCGCTGTTTGTTGAGAGTTTGAATGAAGTGTTTTTTTTTTTAAGATGATCAGCGAGGTAAAATGAGTCAATGGAGTGTGGTGGCTCTTTGGAGAGAGCATATTAATTGTAAGCTTTGTACGTTAATAAAATAGAATAATTGTCCAAGTCCCTGTTGATTTTATCTATTTTTAATATGGCCATCATTTTCCATTATGAACAAGAAGGGTATGTTTGGCTATTGGGCAAGTGTATTACTTGCCCAATAGCCAGGGAGGGGCTGAACAAGCTTATATTTCACTTGCTGAGGCATTCCACTTGCCCAAACACAGAGTTCACTTGCTCCAGGCAAGCGTTAATGTCAAGTCCTGATTTTTGTTTTTTCTTCCATTGGCAGGTTAACCAACCCTGCAGTTTAAATGACCCACCATTGGGAGCCTGTGTTGCTGTGCAGAAGGAGAAATTGGGTAAATTTGACTTGAACGGCAGGCTTAGGAGAAGTATGCTCACCAGGGACGGCGGCACGTCTAATTGCACAAATCCACAATCTCCTCCTTTTGGGACTTTGTTCGGAGAGGGGATTCTGGTGAAACACAGCCAGGCTTGTCTCAACTCTTTGGTATGTGCATCAAAATTCAATAACAACTATCTGGCATTTTGGGCAACAGTGTGGTTAAAGCTGAGCTGTCCTTGTCGGGCAGTGAAGGGCAGCTTTGTCTTGCCCTCCCGGTGGGCGTTCCCATAGGGCTGTAACGTCATGTGAAAACTATGAATATGAACTATCGCAACGGCTATTCTGCCTTTACTGTCTGTCCAAGTATCTAAGTGCAGGTTAACACAGCAAGTGATCGCCACACCTTTGGGTTTATTTGTGGCCGAGGAATGGGCAACCCATTACAAATCTGTTGGATAAGCGATGCACATCACACCTGACAATGTGGGCGTCTTGCAACAGAGCTATATGGACTTCTTGTTCACGAAGAAGTTCCAAAAAGGCAACACGCTTCACTGGATTATTTAGGCCACTTCCATTAAAGCTAAAGAATTTCATCTGGGCACCATTAGCCATTTATGGTATTAAAAAGAGATCATGCAAAAAGGTGGGCAGAGTAATCAAAGGCCAAGAATTGGTAAAATAATAGAACACAAAGGTGAAAACAATAACTTAACCTACTCAGAACTGTTAACACAAATTAAGGAGAAGATAAACATTTCTTTCAAATCAAAGAGGCGTTTTATTATAATTGAAGAGGCATTTTTTCATTTGTTTTTATTAAGGAGGCATGTTTTCATTGTGGAGGCCCTTGTGAGATTTATTTCTCCAAGTAGTATATTTATATTTTTACACCACAAGACAATATTTTTTTCCACTCTAAAAATGAACTGTCTCTGCCCTCTCTCAATAGCTAAAGCAGAAACAAGTATTTAAAATAACAAATCAAGTCTAATTCCCCACAACAGAATTAAGAAGAGAAAAAAACTAGGATGAGGAAACAAAAACAGAATACACACATTGGAATGGGACATTTAACATCATGGTGTATCTGAAAAGGTTAGATAGAGTAATAGAGTAATAGTTGCTGTCCTTGTCCTGGGGAGAGTGTGGACAACCATGTGTGCTTCCTTTGATACACGTGAAGCAACCATTCATTCTTTTCCACCACCATCCATGCAGGATGTTACGTTATGTTGTTATGTTGATCTTTAAATATAGTCTTTAATCATTATTACTCATATTAAAAAAAACCTTGTCTATACAGGTGTGTTTATGAGAGTGGTGTTAAGCACTTTTACTCAAGTGTACTGCTGGCGTTATGGGAGGAGGTGAAAGCAACCGACAAGTAAAATAAAAGGCTCAGGATGGACCAAGTCATGTGTTGGGTTGTTTCCAATGCCTTTTTCAAAGCCTTGCATTCAGAGACTGTGTCACTCCTGTGATGGGCAACATGGTTTCAACTGTCTGTCTTGTATTCTTAGACTGCATATATCTGTGTGTCTTTATAACTTTTTTTGCACTGCCATTGCTATAGTGAGCTACAGTATGTATGGTGTATATGTTCTCGGACACATAGTCCCATTATAATGAATCTATTATAATCGTTTATTAAAGCGATCCAGCAAATGTTCGTGTTGTCTGTTTATACTATATATATATATATATATATATATATCTTATACTAATGTACATCATACTAATGTACATTGATTTAACTATTGATATTAAGGTCTAACATGAGATATATTAATGCTTTTGTTGTGTATGACAGTTGAAATGTAAGAATTCATCATGTTTGGTGCTTCACATTGACTCATTACTACTTCAGAGTCTCAGAAAGACAGATAGATCACTGCGACATGGTAGTGAAAACTCTAATCAAGCATATTGCATTTGTTTGTAACTGCACCTTTATGACCATATCTAGGGTGAAGTCGTGGGTTAGTGTAAACCATTTTTTACTTTGAATACGTTGTGGACGGAGAACACGGATTATATTTTGATGATAGCTGATCACAGTATTGATGTATAATGATGAGAGTGTACTCATGAATACAAAGAGAACACATTAGACATTAACAAAAGCTCACATAACCTTGAAATATTTTCCCAGGTGAATGCCATGTGCCATGCAACTGTGGAATTACAACTATTACATTTTCAAATTCCTGAAAGTCAAAGTTATTCTTTGTAGGAAGTATAATTTTAGTTTAGTTTATCTGGCAGGGAAGTCCAACTCATATGTATAGTTTTACACTGTGAGAAATGTAGTTTATTTACTGATTCATGCCATTTACTCCTAAGTGCGAATTTGGAAGCTGTAAATGTTTGACATATACCAATATACATATTTATGTAAATTGAACTTGGTCATGCCAATGAAAGTAAAGCTACGATAATGTCCTGTCTAGACAAATGCAGTAATTTGTGCATAATATTTCTCATAAATCAGTTTATTTGTAAGTGATGGGGGTTGGCACCCAGATGTAAGCAATGAGGCCTAGAGTGTTGAATAAAAGTCTGTTATTTGCTGTGTGGTTTGCTCATTTCCTTTGTTAGTGTTGTGCCAGACTGTGTTACAACCGAGTGCTGTGACTGTCTCCTTTTCTGCCGCCTCAGCATGAACTCCTCGTCATCCACTCTTTAAGCTTTGACTGTGGAAAGAGAGCAGCTTTGCAAAGACCAAGGTTATGGGCACAAAAAGGCACAGCTGCATTTATTATACTTAATGTGTTGATATGAGAAGTCTAACGGAGCATTAAAGTTTCCTAACTTTAATCTTACCACGGGATAAAACACACAAATTGAGTTTTTGCTGCAAGCATGTACGCTACTGGGATGGAATGGAAAAAAAGGATGGATGGCTGCTACTTAACAACTGAGTTGATCTAAATATGTTTCAAAGAATCACACTGTGTGTATGTGTGTGTGTATGTGTCCCTTGTATGCTTTCTCTGATCATGCTTATCCCAAACCTTTTTTGTCTGATACTCCCACAGCACTTGTTCTTATGAAAGGATTATACACCTGGTGCTATTGAACACTATTAATTATATGAAACTGGATAGTGTTTAAATATTTTTTTATATTAAAAGTTCAATGTGTAAGAGACGCCAGAATTTAAACTTAAAATGTTTAAACAATTTACTAACACTATCAACAGAGTGTGAAGAGGTAACAGTGTTGACGTTGTGTCAGAGACGTCTGTGTGTTGTGTTGCAGAGATACTGTATCTACTGAAATCAGCAGCTAACTGACAGCTCCGCTCCGTCAAGTCTGTAATACCACGTGTTCCTCTAGAGGTGATAGTGAGTCACTGTAGCTCCAGTCTGTCCTCAGACCAGAGGGAGAGAAAGTAGAGCTGCCTGACTCAGGCAGACTCGGGGCTTGTCAATATTACATCCATGATCTCTTTGATAGCTTGTTTTGACAAACGGCTCGGCCAAATCCAAGCCGCCGGAGCGGCCGCAGTGCTGTGTTGGCCCGGAGGACAAAACAAAAACAGGAGTCGTTACCTCGTCTCTGCCGCACGGACCCAAGCCAACATACAAACTATCAAAACATAACGTTACACAGCTTTGTCGCTGTAGAATACAATACTCAATATAAATAGTACATTAGAATACTCTAAAATCTATAATACAATAAATATGACAAACTACTACAAATAAAATATAAACAGGTTTACATACTATAGCTTATTTTATTTATTTTTTAAACTGATGGTTTAGATAATTAATACATTTAGATTGTATGGACCCAGTACTTGAGGTGAAATACTGCCTCCTATTTCTTTGGAGCAGGTGGTTTAGAATTACACATTGAACATTTAAAGCCAACAGACAACCATTTATCAATTTCTTTAAATAAGTAGAAAGTAGCATGAAATGAAAATCTTCAAGTAAAGTTCGAGTGCCTTAAAATTGTACTTAGTACAGTGCTTGAGTAAAATGACTTGGTTACATTACACCGCTGCTGGTTATTGTAAATTACTACAATTTGAAATCTTATTAATCTCTTTATTTCCTCTTTAACACAAACATGTGGATGTTCTTTTTAAATCACATTACAATTTCTATTTTTTAAGTTGAGTTAATTCAGCTTTCCACGGACCCTCTGACAACTGCAGAGGTACCCCCTTGGGTACCGGTACCCATGGTTGGAAATCACTGCTCTAAAGTCTGTTTCTGTTTCTTGTGCTTCACTCATAGTTTTATTGTCAAGCCATGAATATTCTCTGCCCTCTTGCACTGTTGCTTGCAAGCTAATATTTTTGGATTTTATGCTTATTCGTCAATTGCATTTACTGTATTTCTTTTATTCCTCTAAATAACTATTTGCCTAATGTTCAAGAAATATTGTAAAACTGATGATTAGGTACATTACTGATGAAACCCTAAAAACTGAACTACAGTACAGCATTCTTTATAGGCATTCCTAGATACTATCTGTCCCCTGGATGAAGCGTCAGTGATGGTATCCATTCCTCCCGTCCCTGACAGATGAGCCATGTTTTGGAGTGTCCTCTGGGCAGTCCACTTAACTCCCTGAAAAGGAACCCCTTAATCTCCACTTTCTCTTTGTTTGGACTATTATCAAACCTGTCAATCCTGGCTGCTTTATCTTCACAAGGCTCATCTACTGGCTGTTTGACGTTGGCGTAATTCTATCAAAGGCCCTTATCTCTGCTTTGCCTGAGGATGCATCCTTCCTCCGACTCGCTAGAATGGTCCTAGCTCTGATAAGAGGATGTCTTATTTGGGCAAATAACACTGTTTTGTGTAAGGGCTTTTTTGTGCATGTTGGTGGCTTGTGTTTTTTTCTTGGTTGACTCCCTCATTGTGCTGTATTTTCTACAGTCTGCATTGTTTATTATTGGGGTGTAGTCTGAAACCTGAGCTAACGACGCAATGATATCCCATCAACCACCACTGATCCAAATTGGAGATTGTCCTCTTTGATGGCAGTTAACTCTGTCTTTTGGCAGTCGTCACTTGAAACAGGAATGTCATGCAGCTTGATCTGATGAAGAGCAATTACATGGGAGGGAGCTGTTGCCTTTGAGGTGGAAGCTTACCTGCCACACCCTGCAGCCTTACAAATAAGCCTCTGGACACGTTCCAAACGTGTGAGAATGGTCCCTTTTCTTCGTGTCCTTCTCCCCGTGACATATGGTTTGACATGATTTGACAGGAGGGGGTAGAGAGGGGAGCTTTGGCCAAGATGGTTATTTAACTCATCAAGTTTGCTTTGGTTGGCATAATGTCAACAAGACAAATAGAAGAAGCCTTTTCAGAGCCCAGATAAAAGATTTTTTGGAGTTGGTGCCTGGTACTTGACTCAAACATCTGAGTTTTTTTTTTTTTTATCTCATGATGTCATGTTAATCACAATTTCAATTACAGTGAATATGTATTATTCCTATTTATTGTCAAACACATGGTAATGGAGCAAATAACCTGTTATTATTTTTAATGTAGGCTAGATGATACTGTGTTTGAGTATGACTGTTCCATGTGTGCGCCTGTGTGTTAGACTGTGAGAAAAGGATCAGGTTCTTATGTGCATATACAGTAGGATATCTCTGGGATCTGTACTCTGTGCATGGGTTTGCATGTCTGAGAATATTTAGATGTTAATTCTTTTTTACCACTATAATAACCGGGACAGTCTTTGCATATGAATCATAAGCATTGCATGCAAGGTCATGTACATGTAAGTTCCCTGGAAAACTAATCATGGAAAATACATGCAGCTTAGCTACTTGGACCAACAAAGAACTACCAATAGGTTAAGTACAGATGTTGCAATCACAAATTGGATTTTCCATAATGCAGTCGCTGTTACAAACGCTTAACTTTATTTAGATTATAAAAGGCATTGCCCATTAACAACAGGCTTCAGGCACAAAGTCTCTGCTCCAGGGATTAACCACAATTTATGCTTTTATTTTGTTGGCGTGGTGACAGCAAAGAAAGGAAAACTTTCTAAAGAGTCACGGTTACAGGGCAAATTACCCTTTACCCACTTATTTTATTTTGTCTTACCCTTCACCACAAGCACAAACAAATGGTTATTAAAGAAACTACTTTCTGGACACTTGAGGGATTGGACTAGGGCCATCAATGTTATCATTGTGTCTTGTTTGGTACAAAACTCTTGGCCACATGGCCACACTAAGACAGTCCAGATTGAAGCATTCTGGATATGCTTGACTTGATCATTTTCCACAATGGTCTTCAGAAATGGACAGCAATTGCCCCACCAATGAAAGGGGATCCTCTTTGTAATTAAAGCCAGTAGAAAATTGGATCATTTTTTGCCTGGACAGCTTTCACATTCCAGCCTAATATGGCATTGGAAGCTTTTGAAGTTGCTGTCTTGGCAGTCCCAAATTATACCTTTCATCAGCCAATCATAAGAAAATGGCAACCTGACATTCCCAATCGCAACTTACTTTTGAGCTGGAGTCCATGTAATCAAGGGGGAGTGCGTGATAGCCACTGACAAATCGACTATGAATACTAGAATTACAATTTCTCTATTATAACTCATGGAATCTTTTATTTTTAAGATCAAATAGACATTTTAAGTTGATCCACCAAAAGTCAAATATGTGTAATTATCTCTTTACTTCTTATTGGTTCAAATGATTACTTTTCGGTGAACCCTGAGTAATGCCACTTATTGTAATCTTGTGTGACGTAAACTGTCAGTTGTATCACTGCTATTTATAACTATCACTGACCAAAGGCAAAGTTTGGAATCTTTTGTGACCTTTGCAGCATTCAGCCAAAGATACTGTATGTAACTGCAACGCTCGGCAGCAACCTTTACTACTTACTGTATACTAAATGCTAAAAAACGTATATTTTTCATTATACAGATTCTCTCTTCTCTCTTTTTGAAGTGGCTCAACTGAAATTCAGCCCTTTTTTCTTCTTCTTTCAAGACCTAAATATTAACTATGGGCAATAATCAATAATTACAGTCTTTCGTAAAACCAAAGAAAAAGTGTGTTTATTTTCCTGTCAACCAAGGAAAAAACACCTTGGCTGGACTAACAAGTCACATCCTGTCACTGTAAGAATATGTTAGTCTTACCAAAAATATACAGACATAGTGTGAGCAAGTTGTGCAGGTCAGAATTAATCATGTTGCTTCGTCACCACTGTAATGGACATTTATGTTGCTTCGCCCGCTGAGCTAAAGTTGAACGCATTTGTTGGGGAACCCAATTACGACTTGACAGAGCTTACACAGACAAGTACATTCACACTGACACAATGGTCTTTGAGGGTAAAAAGCTCCATGGAAGCATTTACAGGGCAGGTCACTGGTCGCCCCATTGCCTCATCCTCACCGGACAGCTGTAATGTTGAAAATGTAATGTTGGGTTTGAAATGACACAGAGAATTATGGGCGTTAGCACAAGTCAGTGGGTTCACTGAGAAAAATCTATTTTATAGTGAGACTTTTATACTGCGGTAGCATAGGTAACATACTGCAATTTTCCCCTCCAACAATATGACAGTCTATAATTTTTGTATGTTCTTTGTTGACCCACAACGTACAACATAAAAAAAAAAAAAAACTCTTCCAGGATGACAATTGGCCAGTTGAGGTCAATTAAACTTGTGCTCTTCTGCTGAGAGACTGTTGGCTGACCAGCGTAACCCGAAAACAATAGCCGCTATTATGTATCCTCAGACATGTCTACTGTACAGGCACGTACTTCTGCCCCAGAACAAACCAACCTCCTCAGAGACACTGGAATGAAACATGAACTAATTTGTGTCTTGGTGGTTTCTCCCTTTCTTAACCCCAGCCTTTGGCCAAGGCCAGAACGTCGCAAACGGCTTCATGTATTTATAAATAGGCAGAGAGAAAAGGGGAAAGAGAGAAATGAGCCCAACAGATGACTGAAACCATATGGAACTGGTGGAGAGTAACTCATCTTGTGACAACATAGCACGCTACCTCCCACCCCCAAGTCCCACTCTGTCTCATGTCACTGCAGCTCAGGAAAGAATGCAATTGGAGAAGGTCAATCGGTGGCTGGGTCCAAGAACAAAGTGATCGTGATTTTCAAAAAATACATGCGGGATCTGAGGAGGAAATGGTTTTGCCGCCAAACACTCAATTACATGTAATTACAATAATTCAACCTTGGAGGATGGTTTATTCCATTTTATTATGAGGTTTGCTCTTTCATGTCTTATGAGAGGAAGAGGAGGGGGGAGCGCCATGAACAGCGACAGGGACTATGTGAAACAGATACTTGGTCCCTCATCTGAACGCTTTCATTTTTTCCTTTTATGTCCTGCAGGAGTTGGGCTCATGGACGATTATTGTTTTGTCAAGATTCGATGGATCAATCTTCCCACACACTAAATGCTACTTGCCAGTCATGACCTTTATTTAATACAAACATATAGGCGTCAGAAGGCAGTTTAATGCAAATTTAAATGGTTACTCCTGCAGTTATGTATAGCACGTTAATGAAGTTAGGGGGCTCACAAGAGACAAAATTGAAAAAAGAATGGTCAAGATCGAAGCGGCAGCGGCCGAGATGAACGGATTTTGAATCTGGATTAAGGTCCAAAAACAATGTTTCCTTCATCTCCCACAATGCAACTCCGTAATGTCTTTTATTAGACCCTCACTGCCTCAATGCCCAGTTCTTTAAAATCCCACACCTTACACTTTATAAAGCAGGCTTTCTGTTATCAATTATTATTTAAGTCTCAAGCCCAAGCCGAGATAACCCTAATGACATCATTAGGGCTTTTGTTTTTTTTTACTTTGGAAAGCTCCCTATAGACTAGAGCCACACAAACCATTATACAACTATTTACAGATGCTGTCTGGTACTCCTCTTGATGAGCAAACTGAACCCCACATGTAATATTGGGAGAATTCTCCTTTTAAAATCAAATTTTAAAAAATCCCACATGTTTTTTTTGCACGCTAACAATGGCAATGTGCATATACTAGAGATACTGGATGGATAAGACTAAATAAAGACTTTTCCTTCTCGTGTCTACAAATCAAAAAAATACTTCAAATAAGATGCAAACAATCATGTCGGCCTGCGTATTGTCGATATCTGATTCTGGATCACTTTCAGATTTAACTCAAAAAGCCTTTTTCAGTGCAAAAGCTCTGACTCACATCATGTTAATTTGTTTTCGATATTTTTCCTTCGACAGAGGGGGATTGTGCATTTCCACCGAAGCATCTTCACAGAGGACAAAGACCTACTCACTGTTAAGGCAACCGAGCTGCGTGGCTCTCCTGAGTTAAAAGACTTTACAATTTCCCCGTCTCACTGTAAATGTAACCTTCTGCTCCAAAAACACACTCAAATATCAGCCCACTCAGTGTCGCAGCGTTACGCCGCTGAACGTCCAGCTACACACCACCACACACCCAAATGGAAGACTGAGAACTCTGTGTGATTGAGAGTCACTTTTAATTTTGCTTAAGGTTTTTAATGTGTGTTTCTCCGCTGAAATATAGGCATCTTAACAAGACCGAATCACAGACGTGGGCAGAGAGGAGGCTTTGAAATGCGGCAACCCCTGAACCAGAAAATAATCAAGGGGACTTAGGCATGGCACTGCGGCCGGAAATTCACTGTGAATACTGGTTTCAACCATGACCATTTGAGAGCCCAACTTTTTGGCTTTCGCATTGATTTCGAGTCGCGCCCCCCCCCCCCCCCCCCCACCCCCCCCACCCCCCCCCCTTCTCCTGTCTCCTTTTCGGCTGTATGTCACACACTCAATTTGGGCTCCCTCTGACCTAAAAGTTGATGAGTAGCGCCTCTGTTTTCGGGGAAGCTCTTGTCAGCAAAAAAAAAAAAAAAAAACGAACCGTTGCATGCCTTTGGTCCACTTGTGAAACACACACAAATGTGCAAACGCATGCCCCCACACACACAAATATACAGTGTGTCCCTTTTAGACCTGCGGCTTGCCTCCGTTCTTCACAACACATCACAGGGATGGCTACTTTTCTGCTCGTCCAGCAAAAAAGGTTCGCTCACCGTTCCCCCCTCTGTTATTCCTCCTGGTCTTCTTCCACTGCGGAGGAAGAAATTGCGGTTGTAAGTTTGGGCCAAGTCTCCCCACAGCTTGTCCTGATTACTAAGTAGACAAGTACCCATGGTTAGACGGAACCAGGTCTCTCTGCTCCTCGTTTCCCCCTCCTTCATATTTCGGAGTGACGGTCTCTGAGGTTTCTCTGAAGGACAAGGGACCCCATTGGATTATGGATGGTCTCCTAAAATAAACCTGCTTTTAATCATTCACCACTGTGGTAGTTAATATGTGTTATGTAGACATTATAATAGAGCACAAAGTCATTGATAAAGTGGGTCATGACCTCATTCAGCATGTGGGTATACACACAGTATAATTTAGTTTTGAATAAACAAGGTTTGACCGCATGTCACTGTCTGGCATGTCCTTATAATTTTAATGTTCTCATCAGCCCTCAGAAGGCCAACCAACCATGCATTTTTTTAATCTGCAGTTTCCACTCCTCCTTTCCTTTTTTCCCCCCATCTCCTCCTCTGATCACTGTTTCCCCCCTGAATTGTATCAGCAGCTTACTGCCTTCCAGCCAATTAGTAAAGGCAAACACAACAACAATCAGTCTCTTGGCTTAATGCACTCCACCTCTTCAGCAGTAAATACCAACTGATTCCTCAAAGTATTGTCATTCAGAAGGGCCCCGCTGGCTCTGGTCTTTGTCGAGAACAGAGGCCCCCCTTTGAAATGGCAGGCCATACCAAAAACACAACTTGTTTGAGAGGGAGACAAAGGCTAAAGGGAGTATCACAATGGCTGATGGGGCCTGATAAAGAAAGATTACAGTTAACTTGCCGTTTCATCAGCCGAGCGGGTTGTGTTTTATTGTGCGACAAGGACGGGTCGTGACACAGGTCGCTAGGACTGTCTGGTGTCACGGTTCAGAGTTTAAAGAGAACCTTTTTGAATTGCAAATGTTGAGAAATTGTTGATTTGGCTGAAGTTAGGTTAGATGTAACTTGTTCATAATGGAGAATGCTGGTTTTCTGCTTTAAGAAGTAGCAATAGGATGCAAATTAGAACAACAGGATGTAAACAACAGAGCTAATGTGGATGCAAGATGGCAGCAAGACCAAAGGGACATTCCTATTTCCTATTTAGGCATTATGTCAATTATTCAAACATTTTTAATAAATAAATAAATGACAATATGGAGATTGGAAAAGAAATTTAAATATACTGTATAACACTAAGTCATAATAACGTTGGTACACATTGTACAAATTGAGCAAATAAATGTTATTTCTGGCTAACATCTTTGTTTGGATTACAAAAAAGAAGTGTAAAGTGGTGTTACTTTTTTTATTGAGTTACAGATCAAATAAGAGTCTGGTGTTAAACCATTTGTGTTTTTAAAATCACATACAAATTATTTTCTTGTAAGTCTTAAGTAAATAAGTAAGTAAGTTTCCATAGGCAATCTTGACATTTGATTTTGGTGTGTAGGTTGGATATATACTTATTTTTAATTATAGATTGGATATTAATCATTGGCTACTGTATACAAACCTTTTTTTTTTTTTTTTATGATATCATCATTCTTGTGCAGTTGATAAATGTGACCAGCTCTGATTTACTCTGTAGTAATACTGTGGCCCCACAGAGTAAATTGACTTTATAGCCTGCTGACAAAGTCAGAGGTAAAGGGTGAAAGAGCTTCATCACAATAACAAAGAAAAGGTAATCAAGAGACAGTACCAAAGAGCATGACAAAAGGAGCACGCTGTAAAAAGAGAAATGCTTTGTATGTAAATCATTCAAGTTTCCTTGGCGTCATGTGAAAGTATGCAAGAAGAATCCCAGGCATGTTACTGGTATGGGAAGGCCCGGACGCCAGACCGAGTGGCGGTGCCATTGTCAATTTGTCCATCAGAAACTCAGAGAAGGAGGGAGGGATGGGAACAAAGGAGGGATGCGTAGACAGACAGAGGGCAAAAAAGGATGAAAGGAAGGAGAGTATGATGGAAGGAGAGAAAAGATGGAGAGAGGAGCCCCGAAACAAACCATTGGGAGGGGGGGGGGGGACAGGTGCCTGGAGGCTATGCTGGAGACGGAGGGGTGAGGAAGGGTGAGGAGGAGGCGAGCCAGGAAGATGGATGACAAGGACCCCTGCTGAGCGTCCGTCTCAGACTCCCGTCTCTGACTCCTCCGCGCTCCTGTGAGCACAGTGGGGCAGACTGAGGAGCACAGCAGCTCCCCGTCATACTTCCTCTCTTATTCTTCTACATTTCTCTTACATTTGAACTACTTTCTTCCTCATATTAACACATGCAATCCTCACACCTATACACACCCATGTTATCCCCCATCCTCCCTACCTCTCTCCCTTGCTTTCTCTCTCCCTCTCTCTCGCTCATTAGGGGTCATTTTCACTTCAAAGCCCCTCCATTATCTGCCATATCTGAGGGCAATTAGGAATGGGGTGACTCTGAGCGGCAGGCACGGCCACGGCATTATAACTACTCATCCTCTGTCATGAGGGCCTTTGTGGGGGCCGTCGACATTGATGGAGAGGATACTGGGGGCCCCGTAACACCCCCCCCCCAGATACCCCCAGGCCCCTCCTTTGACTGGTAAACTGTGGAGTAAAACGGTGCGTAATTAAGTGGCAGTCAAAGCAGGTCCTGTTTGTCTGTGTGACGGGCTTGGCAGGGGAGAGTTGGGGTTGAGGCGGCAGTTTGGGATGAATGAGAATGGCCAGAACACAATAGCGAAGCTATGAAGCGCAGAGGGGAAAAACCCACTTTGGATGAAATAAAGTCAATGTTTACTCACCTAGAGTTACTCTGTGTCAAAAAAAGGGAGGGAGAGTTGTGAGAGTGACCCACTGCTTACATGTATGAGTGCAAACTTATGCAAGCAAACACAAATAAGGCATTTGTCATTTTTTTAAGGAGGAAAAACAACATTTTCTGAAATACATCCGCCCCGCAGAGAGCTCAGTCTGAGAGTTATTGCCTCTGAAATCAAAGCACTGTCCATGTTCACGACTTCCATTTTCTCATTTATGGCATCTCTTTATACAAGTGTGAAACAGAGGCACAGTGAGTGAAGCTGTCACCAAATAAATGTCTCATTATATTCCCTTTTCCTTTCCGCAACAACTTTTACCGCTCCACACTGGTGGAAGTATGCATACACGCACAGGGCCCCTCAGTGTGCGCTGAGTGGTATATGTGATTTTCTTAAGGATGGTGGTTACTGTGTAACTGCTGCCAAAGTAATGAAAAAAGCCAACAGTAAACTACAAAGTGAAGACAGATGTACAGTTAGACACAGCATTGTTAAGTAGAGATACACGTTTTGCAAAAATGTATCTGACAATTATGAGAAGTTTGAGGAGAAAATCAGGAACACAACTAAAATAATTCAGGATAGAATCTTGTCTACTACTACTTTAACTGCCAAAGACACTCAAATCGTATCTGAGATTGTAAATTTTTTTCCGTTGGCGGGTCTACAAAGCGCATACTCCCTTTCATATCTGCACCTTGGAGGAATGCGGTGGAAGGGAGCTGATTTAGCCGTTCTTTGATGCTCCCACTAGTTAGCCATCTCCCACTGAGCACTGACATCCTGTCAGCATGAAACCTCTTCTCATCCCCCGGGTTAGTCACTACATGACCACAAGATGTTTGTGTGTGTATGCGTGTGTGTGTGTGAGCGCGTGTGTGTGTGTGTGTGTGTGTGAGCAAGAGACAGAAAGGGAGAGAGTTCCTATACAGAAGGAAGTAGGAGCAGTTAAAACAGACTAGAGAAAAGGTTTCCATTTCCTAAATTCAGTTCCTCAGGTACAAAATAAGTCTGGTTTATAGGGTCAAAGTGAAACCGAACTTTCATGTTCTGCTCCAAAATAAGAATATACATTTACATTTGTAAATGTGAAAATGATCAACAATTCCACCTATATACTGTATATATTCATTCAATACAAACATTCTCAGCAGTATGTCGTGAGGTTTACTCCATATATCTACACAACGGTAATAACTTTTAACTTGTTTGGTGGCCTTCAAGAAACACCAATTCCCAAAAGTCCTAGACCATTTGATAAAATCATGAGTGCTGTAGTAGATGCTGATGTATCTTAGAATAGGATAATAAACCCCCCTGGGTTTAAGTTTTTGTAAAAGACAGATAAATAAAATGCACAATGAGAGATTCCATTGAGTAAGAAGCTAGTGGCCCTATTACTGCTTGGGTCTTATGTTTTGGTAGTTTTGACTATTATTCATGTTGGTGAAAACTGTCAGTTAAACTATTTATTACAGTTTACATACCCACTTCTCTGCTCTGACCTGCAGCGCAGAAATCCCGGTGCATGACTAACCTGCTTTTAACCTGATGGTACAACCTCTGCCTGTCATCACACAAGATTAGTTGCACGTACGTACATGTCAACACAACTTTTAGTGAGCGTGTGGAGTGTGCGTGGTCGCGCAGTGTGTTGAAAAAATGGACAGTGCAGGTGAAAGAGAGAATGAGAGAAAGAGAAAAAAAGGTGGAGCCGCTAAAAGGAGGAACTATCAGCTAAATGCGAGCAAGGTACATGGTAATTATAAATAATAATATTAATAATAATTCAAATTAATAAAAAAAATTAAAACTTGCTAACCATAATTTCCCAACTACCCTTTCTGAGTCAATTCTATGTAAAACAATCAAACAAACAACAACTTATAAATGGAATCAACACTTTATTATGCTTTGTAAGCGGGTTAAGCCTGGAAATAGTAGTGAAAATAATATATTCTATACATATTATTTTCTGTCCGATGGAAGAACCTACAGTTAGTCCAGCGAGAGCTTTGAGGAAATGCCAGGTGCAAAACTAAATTATATATGAATATAAACTCCAAAAAAAATAAGATACTTGGATGTTTTTAAGTCTTTTGGATGTTTTTGTGAGTATTAAAATAACTAAAAGATATGTTGATGACATAAACTGCTTGTCGTAGTTTTCTTGTAATGACGGGTTATTGCGAGCATTTTTCTTTGCGCTCACTTAAGGTTAAACCCCCAAATAAATAAATGTAGTTGTTATAACCATAATGGATAGATTAATGGATCTAAATGCTGAGGATATCATTAAAAAAAACATCTATTATTATTACTACAATAATTCCATTCACCATGGGTGACATCCACATAACTTATTGTTCTTTTAAGCATAAATTCAAGGACATTTTGTTCAAACTTTCCAGCACTCACACTTCTTTATAGGCAATCAGAGATTGAGCACCTCGGCTGTCAGCTAAATACGTAACTCCCCGAAGGCTGGGTGGAATTAGTTGCAATAACTTTTTCAGGTAATTATAAATCCTCAGCTATCCAATAAAGCCATTCACACAACCCTCAAGGGCCCCCGACACTGTCATCTAAACACGGTGTGGAATTAGTGTGAAGCTAAACCGGGTCTCACGCCACCTTAATTGTACGGTGCAGGAGCCTGTGGGTGGTTGAGGTTTCAAATAGCTTTAATTGATGCTGAGGTAACAAACAGGTAACAGAATCGTCGAGAGAGTACTGCCAGCGGCCTAACGTTGAAAAAGGGTGAAAGAGTGTCAGTGTCAGAACTTTGTTCAAAAACACAAGCCCTGAAAAATAAGCTTCAGAAAATGTGGAAACTGAACCATGTATGTGCTTAAATTGTTGTTCATTTAAACCAATATTATGAACATTTTGTCCTTTTTTTTTTTTTTTTTTTTTTTTTTTTTTGTCCTTCACACAGACCACACACTCTTCCTTCTTCTGTGTGTTTGATGGGGAGGGGGGGGAGTCATGCCTTTAGACCCCCCCTCAACGCATTACCCCTTTACCCCCACATCTCCAAAGACCAAACTGTGAAGCACTAATGAGTAATAATCCCTATTCTCGCCACAGCTAGAAAGGGAGAGTCAAGCGGCGTCATTGACCCCGGTTTTCGACAGCACGTTCCAAAGATTAAGCAAACACTGGTAATTGCCCCCGAGATCAGGTTCTGTTTTGACTGTTTGTCGTTCTCGCGCCGCCTGGTGTGTATTTGATCTGCAGTGGGATGGCAGCAGTGCTCCTCATTCACTCCTCACATCTCAGCTCCATGCGGAGAGACAGCAAAACCACCGGGAGAGCAGGGAGTCTGGGCTCAAACACAAACATGCACACACACAGTGGTAAAATGTGAATTAGCAGCCACTTACAGCATGATGTGTAGATGCAGTTTGCTGTCCTCTGAGCAAGTCATAATGATGTCAGGATTTCACGAGCTTTTTCTGAAAGGAGCTGAAAATCTCGCACAAAGAAAACAAAGAAACAGATCATGCATGTGCTCGCATGCAATGAGCACATAAAAAGTCAAATATTTATACATTAAAACAACAAAATATATTTCTAATAAAGTGTAATTCAGTTTCATTATCTCATCCTGAGGTGATTTTGGAAGTCTGAGTGGAAAAAAGACATAAAATTTCATGCTTCCATGGTGGATAACATGGTCATTAAAAACAAACAATTCCTGCCCGCTTTTATTGGTGCAAACAAATCATGTCCAGACGACCACAATAAGCAACGCTTACTAGTCACGTTTCTTTCCTTGAATAAGTCACGTGGTGTCGAATCCCAGAAATGAGAAAATAAAAAAGTATAAGGGCAGATTAAATATTTCTCAACTCCAGAAACCACCATATAACATGCTCTTTTTTTAGTATTTAGTATTTTTATTTTACTTCAACAATTAATCCAAACTTTTATTAATGTAACTATTTTCAATATTTCTAAAAGCTATTTGTTGAGGATTATAAAAATGCTCTGTTTACCAACAAAAGACTATCAAATGTCATTTGCAGTGATTTTTTTTTGGCCTCTTTTCAACCAACCCTCCCTTTTGAGTAGTATGACATGCTGACAAATGATTGCACTGATGAGTCGGCAGCGCTCTGCAGTCAGTCATGACAACCTCTCAGCCAGTTACAGCTGACCTTGTCAACAGGCTCGGATCAAACCAGTCAGTAGCCGGGCCGGACCCGAGGAGATCAAACCAAAGGTGGGGTTAATGCCTGCTGGAACAATCAATCTGCTTTTCATTTTCAACCTGCTGGATCATCTCGGCCTGTTTTAAAGGTCTGTGTCAAGGGCGGGGGAAAAAAAGTCAATTTTGACGTGTCAATTATTGAGGATTTACTGTTATTAGGATGATTGCTCCAATGAATACACCCAGTGAGCTGCCGGGATTAAAGGAACATTTGACATTTCTTCCAGGATGTTTGACAAGGGAATTTTTGTCACTCCATCCCTGTAAAAGAATACATTAGGTACACATCATTTGGTTTTAAACCCTCATTTTCAATTTGTGGTTATTTGTTTATTTTGTAAATAAAAACCCATTGACCCAATGAATAAATTCTTTCCTAAATGGGCAACTTTTTGTAGGTATTTGGGACAAGAAGCATGTAAAAAAATAAATACCCACACTATATTCTGAAATTAAATTCATAATGACATATTAAACAATTTGTTTTAAGATAGGCTGATTGGAAGAATTAGTCTGTAATATTAAACTGGCATTATTAATTTAATGATTAGGTTGTTAGTGGTTAACAATATTCTCAAACAGTTATGACCTGACAGCCATGGGAAGGGTTCTGGCTCTAAATGAGGCATAATGACAGCCTGCGGGCAACGCTAATACTAATAAAACTGCCTGACAACGCTACAGGAATGTTGCCACAATTAATGAAACCTACCGGCCTCTCTTCTGTCTGGTGCCAAGGCACATGTGGAACCTCTAAAAGCCTGTGTTTCTGGTGGAGTGAATTACCCCCTCAAACCAGTCACACCAGGATATCAGGATGCAGCCCTGACTGAAGTTAAAAGGCCCAACGCAGGGCCCAATCCCCTGAAAGCATTATTGTATACACGCAAGCTCGCGGGGATGACTTGTGTACGCTTACACACAAATACACAGACAGGAACTTGGTTTACTGGCAGATCAATGATAGAGTAAACACTGAGTTAAGCGAGGGATGGTTGAAAAGGTTGATGATGAACTGGGGGTGGGGGGGTTAACAGCTCTCACTGAAATCTCCTCTGGAACTGCAAAGACCCGATGTTTGGAGGCGTAGTAAATAGGATTTTGCACAGAATATTATGTCATGCTTTGTGCCCAGCATCAGGAATGAAATGTGTGAGAGAAACAGAACACAAAGTGAAAGTAGAGGAATGTGAGAGGTTTAGTAGACGCAACAACGCGAGGAAGAGCAGCAGAGGGAGGAAGCCGGACGAGGGGGATCCTCCTGTAATTGCTAGAGCGACATGGGGGCCGATTCAAGGCCTTGGGCTGATATTAAAGTGACCCGAGAGACTCCAGACACAACAGGCCTCTAAACAGTCCTGGCACCACTGCGGAATGAGCCTCCCACACCGGCCACTTCACAAACATCACTGTCCTGCTGGATGTTGCCAGTTTGGCTGAGTAATGTCTTCACTGCTGATGTGTCATGTAGCGTCCCAGGTTAGCTCGAGGAATGAATTGGAATAGACAAAATATTAATGTCTTTCATGGGTGGCAGGGAGGCGCCGGATTTCATTTTTAAAAACGTTTTAAATCGTCTCTACAGAGTATAATTCAGGTGGTCCGACCACGGCACCAGAAAAACATCAGGTTCTTGATTAAACTAAAACTCCTTGTAATGATAAATGAAACTACATGTTGGTGTGGTTATTGTGATGAGCAACCAATAATTACAATACACCATAATGAATTACAATATGCCTTAATGACTGTCATTAAGCACAATTCTAATTAAGCATAATTTCCAGTTTTCATATAAACAGGCAAGACTGCACCTGATCTATAATTAATGGGAATCAAAGCAGTTTGGCTGCTGCCTATGACCAGAAAAGCCAAAGAGTTTGTTTTTTTTGTCTCCTAAAAATGTTATAATCTAACAATGTCACAACATATCTGAGAAAATGTTAAGACATCGCGTGGCAAATCAGCGATAACTCTGAATATCTTCAGGGCATGGCTGTAAGCTTACTGTAAACACGCCAAACCCAAGGCATTCAGATGTTGTATATAAACATTGTGCTATTCGTTAGCCTTTAGTTTGGCGTGTCTAACGCACACATGCACACACTGATCATACAAAACGACTGCTGCCTCTCCGTCGACGCTGCAGACTCGTAGTCAGGACTTTTCTGTTTTATTGCAGAGGCTCACCTGAAACAAAGACCTCCTCTGTTAACATCATAAAGAATTGATTCACTTTTATGAAATAAATCCTTGATATTTGCAGAGGTGATAAAGAGCAGAGGTGCAGTTTCATACAGCAAATGCCACATACTTAATGAGCGTGTTGATTTTTTAAGCCGTCATAACTAATTCACATATGATATTTAAAAAAAATTAAATATTGATGCCATGTTAAAATATCCATTCCTTTCTTTTTGTACGCTTTCGTACAGTTATGGTTACAGATTCTCTCTCCACCTCCCTACACTTGTATTTTAAGCGTAATTCATGTGCCAAAAAAGAGACAAAACACGTAATAAACAAAGTTAAAGATGCATTTCACTGATAGCATTTTTATGCGAAATATCGTTATTGTGAATTCTTTTGGCCACGATAATTGTGTAGTGAACATCTGAGATGGGGACAGCCCAAGTATTTAAATACCAATGCTGTCATACAAAAACACTCCATTACAAGTAAAAGTCCTATATTGTAAATCTCAAGAGCAAAAATAATCGTAATGTATGAAAATGCCCCTGTGAGTGTTATACTATTACCTATTATATTATTGTGTAAGCAGTAGAAGTTACATAAACACTGTTGGGTAGTTTAAACAGTGCAACATAGTTTATCATATATTTTTATCAGCATCGTGTGTTTTCTGTGTGGAATCTGAATCTTTAAAGTAACTAGTAACTAAAGCTGTAAAAATAAATGTAGTATAGTAAAAAGTACAATATTTCCCTTTGAAATACTCAAGTAAAGTACAAGTACCTCATATTTGTACTCAAGCACAGTACTTGCTCTAAGTTATATTCCACTATAACACTGCTGGTATTATGACCCACATTATTGTCGGGACACTCAGGTCATCAAGTGTTTCAAGGGTCATCTCTAAGAGTGCTGCAGTGAGTGTGTATTCCTCTGTGTCTGAATGTGTGTGTGTGTGTGTGTTTACTGCTGTGAGGTCCAGCGGTGGCTGACTGATGCCTACCTTGGTCTAACACCATAGTTAACACAGTCGCTCTGGCTCCACAGTGGGTGGAGTCGCCAGACAACATAACTGGGCCCTGCAGCCCACTATAATTAGCCTTATTGAAGCTGTCACTCAATGAGCCGCCCCGATCTGGTCCCAGAGCGGCCCGGTGCTCACATCAAGGAGAAGGTGCTAGGGGCGAGGCCCTGGAGCCGCTGGCCGTGCGATGCTAAGAGCAGCTATCTGTTACTGCTTTAATAATACTCCTGAGAGTCCCTTCTGTTTTCAGCCATTCTTCCCCTCACTAGCTTTTCTCATCCCTTCTCTCGGAGCCCGGAGATGTGTTTTGACAAACTGATTGTTCGTTGGCATGACGTGATGTAACGAGGGACATGTGTTGCCGGGGAGGAAGAAGAATATGAACGTAACATCAAAGAGAGGAAAATCAGATCTCAGGCAGGAACTGGATGTAGAGCAAAAATAGGGCTTTTTGAATATGTCTATGTATCTCAATGAAGATGTTTCCAATTGAGGGAAATGTAGAGCTCAGATATAAGGGCACGGTTGAGTGTGTGGGTTTGATAGAATTAAGTCCACATGAAATAAAACATGCTGTGTCTAATAGGCTCATAGCCTAACATATTTTCTGTTTTTCCTCTTAAACTCACAAGTGGTTTCCCCTCACCGGCACTCTGACATCTGCTTATTAATACTCCATGTCAGGGAAATACTAAATGCCCAGTCATTTTCACAAACAAGCACACACCCACGCTAAACAAAAGGCCGCACACACACACCCAAACACACACGCTGCTACTTGAGATTTTCATTCACTGTTTCATAAATTCAGTTGAGTTGCTGTTTTCACACGAGTGCTGAGGCCTAAACAGCGAAGTTTAAACTGTGTCCAAATATCCTGAGGGTTACATGGTTGGTACGCTAGCACTTTATTTTCATTGTAACCTCCTGATATCCAGCAGACATAACAAACTGTGTGTTACATAGTCAGTGCAAACACATGATGTTGATACTGCAGCATCTGTTCAAAAAAGCTTGCATTATCGTAGGTCACAATATGCGCAATCTGGCATCTTCCATTTCTCATGTTATTCCTTCATTTAAGTACGTATTGAGTGTTTTTCAGCTTAAAATGTTTTTTTTTTTTTTTAGAGAGTATTAATGCACCCCTGTAAACATTTATTATATAATATTATCTTGACTGTTGTTTATAGGTTTCATAGACCAACAGAGAGAAAACAAACTGAGTTGACTTTGCTTGCAAAACATTCAATGTTTACAGGAGAACTGTGTCTATTGTTAGATCGCACGCATCGAAGAATGTTTATATCACTACCAATTTTTTGCTTTTCACGTGTCATTTCCCACCGTGGCAATATTAGAGCTCAGAGCAAGTGCTGTCAGGTGACGTAGTATAAAGAGCGAGAAAGTCTGCGTAGAGAGGGGGACGGGGGGGACGAGGGGTCAAACAAACACATGACTCTCACCTGGGAGAACACTTTTCGTGTCCCGTGTGAAACCGAAAGTCAACCGTTGACTTATTTGCATTGACCACCTAAGTTACGTATGTAACTTAATTAACGAGTTGGGAATGAGCGTAAAGCTTAAAATGCGTAGAAATGACATTCAGAAGTGGTTTGCTATTTATACGCTTTCCCATGAGATCACCATGCAGCGCTGGCTGGATTTAAAGACCACAAGTTTGAAAATGAAAACAACCTGCTGCATTAGCTGCCACTAGCATAACAAACCCAAATCTCCAACGGTCGAGGTGAATTGTGGGTAATGTAGGCGGCAGGTTTTGACAAGGAAGATGAGTGCATGGAATAAAAAAGATGATGGTTCTGGCTCTGTGGCGTTGATTTTGAAACTTTTTTAATTATTACTGTCGATTAGAAAAGGTTGATGTAGGTTATTTATTATCTTCCGTAGTTTGCTCATTTTACTTAATAAATGACACTCAAGACTTGTGCCTTATAATATTTCATAAATACATTTTATTCTGCATTATTACAATATAATTGTAATTAGTAGTTAATAAATAAACTCATACATCATGCTGTGGTGTTTCTTTCTACTGTAAAATGACAACATTCATTCACTTTTATTTGTGCCTGTTAGGTTCTAAGTGTAATACAATGAACAGTACCTAAATAAGAAGACACTTAACTTTTGTGCAGAATAATTAAAAAAAAAAAGTTTTGCCGCTGCAGAGACTCCACGGCCCTCATGGTCCGTGGCTGGAGCAGGTTTTGGCAGTGCTGATTTTGGGTCCGAGTTGAGATGATTTTACTGATGTTGAAGTCGGATATGGCAATATTCTGCCAGCTTTCATGAAGAACAATGTACAAAGCATTGGGGATGACTTTTTGATCTTTTACGTGATCCATATTTTATTTTGAATAAATCTCCTTGAAGTAAGTTTTCTGCATCGCCTCCTCAATGACTGGTATTGATTTTGTAAGGGAAAAAAATAACGTGCGCATGTCTACATATAGTGTATAAACTTGGCTGTTTTTCTAATGTTCTATCCAGAGAAAAATACATGGAAACTGTGATTCTTACACTGTGACACAACACAACACTGCTGTGTAATGGAAGAGCTGCATAAGCACAACTCTTCTGTTTATGGAGACTTAAAATCATTATAGAATATAAATCTGGTAAACAAATGTGCAACAAGATACAATGACATTTCGTATTGTGCATGAATGATTCCAGAGTCATTCCCAGCCAAAGCTTTTGGATTGACCACTTAGTGTTAAGCAAAGTACTTGCATGCTGCTAAAAGCAGTAAAACAGCTTTGCTACAAAAGCCGGAGGTATTTGTGGGATTAATTACATTCATTTCACTCTTGGCATTTTGATGGTAAAACACTTAGCTTAGGAATTTTCATTCCCTTTGTACACCATTGTAATGAACACAAACCCATAATTGTTTCTCACCCAAAGGCACTAACTGGGCTTTTTAATTTTTCCATCGCTTGCTGAGTAGCCGTGCCAAGTTTTCTTCAGGTGATGTTGAAACTCTGACTCACTGGCGTGCAGGCTGTGAGAGCCGGGCCAGCTTTTAATGGAACTAAATATATACTATGTTCATAAACGCTTCCTAGGATTTGTAATACAAGCTGACTCTACCCAAAATCACATGTGCTGCTTTTTGTAATTAGAATGGCTTTTCAACGATCTCTTCCTTAACGGTGTCATTGTGCTCTGTTCAAGTGAAGCAATCGCTCCAAAGCTAAACTCCATTTCTGAAACAGCCACATCCATCACAGCTGCAATTTAATGATGAAAATGCTGTGTTGGTCTCATAATTATTGCTTTAGTATTGTCACAAAAGGAACACTGAGTAATATCTTAGGTGGATTCTAACGCTAAAAATCTGGGAGAGGGCAGGACAAAGGTTCAGAGAGAGACAAAGCATGATGAACGGAGAAAGTGGCCTGTTGGCACGAAAGGAGCGTTGATACTGTGTTGCTTAATACTGAGTCACTCCCCGACAACTCGGGATGATTAGCCACATGTGCCTCCACACTAAAAACAAAATCACTGCAGGATTTACCTCAGCTTTGTGACAGTGACGGTAATTACAAACAAATGTTGATTTTAATCGTCATTCATTTTCTCGAGAACAACGTTTGGGTTGGAACTAAATCAAAAGCAGCAGCAGCAGTTCTTAATCTGATGTGAGAAACGATGCGAAAATCTAAATTTCTTCTATTTTTATCGATAAAACGTTTTAGGGGTAAATGACGGTTTTCTGAGGCCTGCTCCAAAATGTTTAGCGAACCTTTTCTGCCAGTTGATATCGTGTTAGATTGAATCAATCTCAACTAAAAATGAACATTGATGAGTCTGTGGCAGCATGTGGGTGTGTGTTTTGGCGCGTGGGAGGATTCAAGCTTATACTGAGTGTTATTGTCAGCACTGTGCAGAGAGGCTGCATTCCTCAGAGCTAACACTGGGGAGAGCCCGTCCGCTCGGCGTGAGCCCGGCTCTCCCCTCTGGGTGCAACAGCAATCACTCTGCTCCAAGCTGTGGTTTCATTTGTTTGTTTTGACAAGAGTATTAACTTCTAAAACCTTAAAAGTGTGGGATTGTTTGAAAAAATATTGACGCTGACTGAGCTGATCTGTTACCTCATTATGAACTCTTGTATTTGAGAAGATAAATCACTTCACTCAATATACGAGACTAATACGATGCCTGAAGTTATTGCCAAATGCTCCTCATCAAACTTTTATTTCTTTAGAGCTGATCTTCTCAGGCATCAAGTGCAAACTGAGACCATGATGCAGAGAAAGAGCGTCAAACTGTCTGCCACATAATGAGCATCCCTTTTTCTTATTTTACATGTGTGATTGCTCGGTTTGGGTGGTCCTGCCATCGCATTCTCTTATTTAGGTGCACAAACATGAGAAACGTCGGGAAATCTAATCAAGATGCAAAGATAATGACGTGCTATGTACATAAACACAACATGCTTCACACAGTAGACGTTCCCCAAACAAATTTCAAGTCTACTTAAATCACGTATGGTTTCTGAGGCCCCGCGGGGAAACATGACCACGAGCCGGATTCACGGTGGACATCGTGATGGATTCAGATTTTGTCTGTTTTTGACAAGTGGAAATGGGTTACATGTCACGAAAACGGGTGGAGTACAAAAAAGGCAGAGGAGCACTCGATCACACAGCAACATGACAATACATGTGCAGCATGCAGACCTGTACGAAAGCAGGAGTGTGTGCACATGAGAGTGAGAACACACACACACACACACACACACGCACACACACGCACACACACGCACACACAAATCCACAACAACTGTTTAGTTTCTGAGTCACCGCCATGTGAACAGTGTGACAGATTGCTGAGAGACAGGGTGGTGCAAATAAAACACTAATGACAATATAATGGCTCATTAGCTTATGATGTGGGTAGCATTGTGTGCATGCAGGCAAGTGAGTTTGTGAGCATGTGTGTGTGTGCGTGTGTGTGTGTGTGTCTGTAAGAAATGCCTGTAGTATGAGTATGTTCCCAGGCTAACCTGACTAGGTGAGACTCTCTGGCACCAGCCTCTCAGTGCAGCCCCGGGGGGAGCTGCCGTACAGTGCTCCAGCCTATGAACTGAGGTATGCACACACACACACACACACACACACACACACACACCCACACGCACACATGCACGCAAACAAACAAAACACAGGCATAAGAAAAGGCAGAGGCATTTTTTTCTTTATATCTTGTCTCTGTCTCCTCTCAAAGCCGCAAATGCCTTTTATACTGTGATATAAAATACCGTAAATACATGTATCACATGCGTGCATGTCATATTATTGACGCATTATACTTATTGTTCTTATTGTAAAACCTGTTAAGAAAGCTCCTCATGATATTTATATTCCCATAACCACGGTGTGTTACACTTAACACTCTGGTGAAAAGGTAACCTTCTGCTGTGGTGATGGGTGAGTTTCAGGGTCACGTCTTTTCATGTGTTTGACATTATTTGCAGAGCTACCATGTAATCCAGACCCAATCCTCAGGCCAATGAGACTTTATTGGGGGTAAAGGGTGATGGTTATGGAAGCTATTAGACAATAATGGAATAAACTCCCCTCCTTTAACTTATTCAGTCCCTGGAGGATTGTTCCTTATCGCTCTGTATTTAGGCAGAATTGATGACATACCTTTAAAGGTTTGGGGAGCTCTCATTTAAAAACTAATCTCTAAACCTGGTAATCCCTGTTTTGAGTTATGATTTAAAGTATGGTAATCTCGGAGGGAGCTTTCCCAGGGTTGGGGCAGAGGGGGGAGGGATGAGTTGAGGAGATATGATCGGTAACTAAACTATGAGAATCTCGGACATTAACTTTCTATATTTGGTTAAAATTATTACCCATCTCATCTTTATTTAATCCTAAATGTAGCTTGTTTGTGTGCTGATTCAGGTAGAAAATGCTGTGTGACTCACTGAAGAGAGAGGGAATTAAAAGTGTCTCTCAGTCAACTGTCACTGTTATAAATAAATAAATAAATAAATAAATAAATAATAATAATAATAATAAATAAAAACACGACACGTTCCTGCTAGAGTGTAACGTCACATCAGAAACGCTGCAAAGACCCGATCATGAGGAGTCGTCTCTCTCTGTATACCAGTGTTATTATCCATCATTAGCGTCTATTACACACTAAGTTGTTGCACTGATCATTGTCTTTGAAGGGGCCATGATTACAGGGGCGGTTGCCAAAAAAGGTTTTGAAATGTCTGAAACAATATGGTCTGACGAAGACAAATTCGCTGCAGGTTGCTTCCACTTACTCGTGCCTCTCGCTGACTTTTTAACAGGAGAATGGTGCTTCTAAATACTACTTATGACAGGCCAGCCAGCTGTCTCCAGCTCACGTTGTAGAGTTTTTGTGTCTTTATTCTGCTTCAAAGACAGACATATTGTTGAATTTTAAACAGTGGGAGTAAAAAAAAACTGAAGTTTAAATTTTAAATTCCTACATTTATAAATTCACCTCTATCCTCTCATTTCAAAATAAAATCCTATAGTTACAGGACACGACGTGCCGGTCCTTTCCCCACCACTCATTCATCCTCAGAGTAGAAGCAACAGAGGTAAGATGGACTCCTCAGTCTAACCTGTGTGGGTTGCCGGGAGCCTGCGGTGGGGCGTTGTGGCTCTGTGAGAACGTGGCGTGGAGGCTAAGCCCCTTGGTACACTGGAGCGTGTTTTCCTTTCTCCATGTTTGGACACACAGCAGACAAGTGGAGGTTAGGACAACACTCCGCTAGGAGCCAGAAGACTTATCCGACAAGTAATTAGGAGCGGGGTCAAGTTGAGAGAACTAAGCCCTGTAATTCCCCCTCCAATGCCACGGGTGAGGTAAGGCCCGACTGGAGATCCTTTTCCTCCTGAGAAGGCCCTCTAACAGCAGAGACGGGGAGCGAGAGGTATGAGAGAGATGGACGTGAAACGGATACATTCCTAAAGTGGAGAGGACAGGAGACAAAATTCAAAATAACATCAACTTTAAAACCTGTCTAGGATGTAAACTCTGTTCACGTTACTATTACATGTTGTCAGTCACACATTTCTATTTTGTCATTCTTCTTTTTAATTTAAAATTGTGAGCGTAGTAGATTTAAAATTCAACGCGTCGTTGTCAATGTGCAAGAAAATATTGAGAAGGCTGAGCACTGTGAACACGGAGCAGTTAAATCAGGGCTTTGAGACGTGACAGTGAAAACAGCTCGACAATGATAACGTCCAAGATGTTTTTCTTTGTCTGCTTGAGACATTTAATGCATTGACTGCCACACGATGAGCATCTTCAATTACACACACACACACACACACACACAAAATCTTAAAACTGCATGGCCTTCTTACAGTGGAGTTAAGTGACTTAATATATGCAGGTACAGCACTTTACAGCACTTTACTAAATATTTCCACTTGATGCTACTTTATACTCTAATACATTTCAGCGTAAATATATACGTTTCACTTCACTTCATTTATCTGACAGCTATAGTTATTTTGCTCTCACAGGATAACTTTCACTCCTTTAAGTAGCCTACATACAGCTGATAATACTTCTGTACTTTTACTACTTTTAAGTGGGAGTTTAAATGCAGAGCTGCATTGTTACTTTTACTTAAATAAAGGATTTGAGTAATTCTTCCATTACTGTCAACATTTATCTGACAGCTAAAGTTATTAGCTACTTTGTAAATTACAATTGTTAATGTTCTTCATAAAACAATGCAATAGTATATGAAGTATTTAAAAGTACTCCAGTTTGACAGCTGAAAATGTTGCATAAAATACATTACATCAGTATATAATCCAATGGTATATATGTATATATATATATAACATATATAATAACATAACACTCTGAAAGGGCATTATTCATAATGCGCACTTTTCTCTTTACTTTAATCACATTCTTTTGTTGCATTTAAACTTTAAATGCAGGACTTAATTATTTTTTTCTTATGTACACCCTTAAACTCCATTATTACTTGATTAACATGCAACAAACCAAAAAAATGTTAATAAGATAAGACATTTTAAGATCAGTGAAAGACTCACAGTCACGCCGTGGATTGTATTTCTGCTTTAAGGTGCACATGAAATTGCCTGGTGATGAAAAATTCTATTTACATTTTTGGGCAAACTCCCCTTTTGATGGTGGCACTGCAGAATGCATGGTCTGTCCTTCAGCCCAGCATGTTCGTGTGAGCCCTGGCGAGAAAACACCCATGATGTTTTCATAGCCACAGTGGGCCTGTGCTATTGACCTTCACCTCGGCTTTCATGTGGCCCGATCCTAAAGCAAACCTCGGAACCCACAACATGTTCATAAATCAGTTGCTCGGGACAGATGCGGGGATAATCATTCAGTTTTGAACCCACATGAAGAACAAAATATGGCAAACAAAAAAGACATTCCTAGGGATGTAATAAGGATTTAAATCAGTCGCTCTATGAGCTGTTATTTCGCTGCCATATTTTCTCTTCTCTCTGCTCCACAGATTCCTCTCTGTAAATATTGTTTTATTGAATGCTGCATTGAAAGAACATTTTCAGAAGTGCTTTCATTTTCCAATCTGTTTAGCTCTTCTAAGCCCTCTTATCCATTTAGACAGACCATTTAGCAGTCACAAAAACCTAAAAAGCTGCTTCATGTCACCAGATATCAAAGTAACTTGGGCTTTTGCTTACATATCATATTAATGATTATTACAGTGAAAAAAAATATGGAACGAGTTCTTTAAACTTAGAAAAAAATGCCAACCTTTTTGCATTTCATGTAAGTTGACAAGAAGAGCTAGCCTTAAGAGTGAATTTAAAGACGTCCTATCACGGTCTGTCTGTACGTACCATGTGTACGGCTACATGTTAGCGAGCCTCTGTATTTGGACATGCCTGCCGTTTGTTGTCTTCACTTTGCGGTGGGGGTGGAGGATGTTACAGAAGGACGGATCAGCCATCTCAGCAATGGATTAGAACGGACTCGGACGCCCAGCAGGGAAATAGGGCCTTCATTTGAAAAATGGGAAGTAGACCTCTGTTTCATAAAGAGCCATTAGCGTTTATTGATGAGACTAATGTGTGTGTTTAAAGTAAATTAGAAGGAGAGAGGCCATGCTTTAGGGGAGCTGGTGATGAAAGGCTTGCATTAATGTAAATGGCGGAGGGACTGCTGTTTTCCATTTGAACTAACCGCTTCCCCTCTGCTCAATACACCAAACCGCACACACACACAAACACATACACACATACACTACCTGCTTAGATATACTGTATTCTGTACATACTGACACACTCTCTCTCTCTCTCTCTCTCTCTCTCTCTCTCTCTCACACACACACACACACACACACACACACACACACACACTCACACCAGTCCTCCCTCTCAGCAGCCTACACATGTAAGTCATATACTAACCAGAGTAGGCCTGGCGCCCGGGGAGAGTAGCCTGGAATTGCCCCTAAGAAACCAAATCCACTTTATCAAACTGCCAGATGTCACTACCAATCCTCTTCCACTGGACGCTGCTTTCACCCGGCAGCAGCGCGGAGACACGGAGCCTGCTGGAGCCAACATGGTGACACGGACACAAGAACAAAAACAAAGACTGAGCGATACGTCTGCACATTTTTATACATGTCCATACAATATCCATTACCTGTAACTTCTACTTTAAATGATGCACTTCTGTATAATTTCACAATAAAAGACCTATACCTTATACCTTACCTCATATACCTTAATGGAGAATAATTTCCTTTTGAAACCTTTATACGCACTTTTGCACCAATGCATCAATATGCACAGTCATGCTCACGACATACACACATTGACATAGTATGCACATAGTTTGTTATCCTAAATCTGTTTTATTCATTCATCTGCTGTTTTACCCACAATGTTAAAGCCTACTCTGGAGGCTGTAAATTAGTTTCAACTAGACTTACAATATATATATATATATATATATATATATATATTCAACCCTATGTTTATCTGTATTGTCTAACAAAAAAAAAGCTAAATAAAAGCAAAAGGAAAATGCAATATTAACATTTTCTTTCACTGCACTTACAGTACTGCAAAAAAATTGCAGATTTTAATTTAATATAAAAAGAGTAACTTTAAATCACTTTCAAACATTTCTTTTCTGTTCAAAAACATAATTTTCCGTACTAAATCTCACAACTGCCATTCAAATGTACCCGTGTACATTACTAGATCTGTTCCACGCACCGTTGGGATGTTGCCGTTGTAAATAAGGCATGCACAAAAATGAACTTTCCAAAACGGTAAATTATTCTTCATTACAACAGGGTCACGGTTACCGGAGATGCCAAGCTAAGCAAACACTTTTCAAAGTCCAACAGCTCCCTTGACGGCTGGAGTGCCCGCTCAGATTGAACAGGAAGTGAGCGGTAATTTGCCGTGAGTTCTGTCCAGCCTCAGAACTCCCAGACATTGTGTCGTCCAATTAGAGCAGAGTCGCGTGGTTACAGAGACACAGGGCCAGCAGGTCAAGAAGTTGAAATGGATTCCTACCGTCCCCAGACAGTTGTTGATTGAGTTCCTGGTAATCTGTACGCTGAAATCACTCTTTGACCATTGTCATTTCTTTGGTCATAAGCGTGTGTGCATATGTTTTACATAAATGAGCCTGGCCTCATGAATCTGAAAAATCAACCTCAAAAGGGACGGCCAGAGAGAACGGTAAATATCTTTTGAAAACAAAGTACTGTGTTACGGGTGCTTTGAGGAATGGAAATGGGAAGTGGGGACATGCAATGTGAAAAATATGGTTTGAATCAAGTCAACCTTATTTTGCCATGATTATGTAACTAATTACATTTCAGGCTTTTCCATTCTGAAAATGAATGTTGTCTTCGGTGGTAGAGAGACATTTTAACGCATTTCCATGCCATAATTAATTAGTTCCACTTAATAGTTTGGAAAAGGCCCCTGATTGTACTAACAACATGCGATCCTTTCTCCATCATATCCAGGCGCAATCAATTATTGATTGGTCTTTACGAAAGAATTATAGCGGTCTGCGTTGTTAGGGGGCAAAATCCACTTGAAAGTTACATTTTTATTTGAAGACCCTGAATCTGTAAAAGGAAAGACAAATGATTGTATGCATCTTTCTCAATTTAATTTTGAACCGATAACCGAATAAAAAAAAAGTTTCATGTTAACTTATTGTGGTTGAGTTATTAGAGCGAAGTTACAAATGTGCGGGGAGTAAAACCAAACTCTGTCGTCATCTCTTTTTGCTTCCTATATGCATTAAAGGTATAGTTTGACATTTTGCAGGGAATGAGATAAGAAGATTGATACCACTCTTGTGTGTGTACTGTAAATATGAAGCTACCGCCAGCAGCTACTTAGCTTAGCATAAAGGATAGCAACATTGAAACAGCTGACCTGACTCTTTCAAAGATAACAAAACCAGCCGGTGGTGTTGGTGTCATTACCGGGATGTTGCCAGGCAACCACCATAGACACCAGAAAGTCATTGCACCCAGTAAATTCTCCGGCACATAACCCATAATGTGCTGCTTTTGATTTGACTAAGCAAGTGAGATATAACATTTTAACCCATAGGATTTACAGGTGCTGGTAGGCAGTTTCCTGTTACTGTCGGACAGAGCAAGGATAGCTGTTTCCAGTCCTTATGCTAAGCTAAGCTAAGCCTCTGCTGAATGTAGCTTCACCGTACACACATGGTATCAAGCTTCTCATCTAATTCACGGCAAAAATGGGAATAAAATATTTCCCAAAATATCCAACTATTCCTTTAAGACAAACTCTACTTGGACATGGAGCACCCATAGTGAACTCATGTACACACACACACACACATAAGCACGCGCACACACAGTCTTCAGTCAGACACCAACAGTGAACTTATGCAATTTTCCCATCAGACACAGGAAGTGGTTTCTCAACCATCACCATTCTCGAGTTGCCATGGGTAACATGGTGTTTCCTTACCACCTCTTCACCGTCTTCCTCTTTATCCCCTTTCTCTCCCTTGTTTGTTTGTTTCCCTGATGTTTTTATTTAAGGCATCAAAAGACACCCCCCACCCGCTCCCTCCCTCACGACATCCCCCCCCAAGCCCCAGAGCAGGATGATTTGTAAACTTCAAACAACTAAGAGCCCCAGCCTGGTCTCCTCTGCTCATTTAGGTAATTCAATAAGCCAGGGGGGACAAGCGCAGCGGCGCACTGCTTCCCCCTCCTGCCCTCTGCGCCCTCGCTCTTCCGACTGAAGCCTCTGTGGACTATCTGCAACAAATGTCAGTCTGCAGTGGAAGGAGCTTCCGCTAAGCTGAATTGCTTTACTGTGATTTAACAACTGACAACTGACATGTTTGATTTAAATACAAAAACAGAAACTAAAAAGTAGTATCCCTATGCTGACCTGTATGATGAAATTCCAATTAATTACACATTTTGAACACCGCAGTTGCGTCTATGAAAATGAGCATTTTCTCCATTTTTCATTCCCTTCATCCACAAAAGGTGTGCAGGATCCGATGTTTTCCCTTTCAACACTCCCACTGACCTATGAATGGGGATGAGGCCTTCATGATTAATCCTGATATTAATGTCTGTGTTTGATCTGATAACCCTAAAACAGACAGCGGTCTGACAGAGACACCCTGGGGAAATCCTGCAGCTGTCACATCTTTACCTCTTCATGGTAAAATGCTTTATCAGTGAGGTCATTGTATGCATGTGACTAGTCGCCAAGCCTCCAGTCTATCACTGTGGCCCTCAGTTGGCATGATGAGGTTGATAGAGTGGAAGAGGTGGGGTACGAGGAAAGGGAGCCGTTAACAATATCCGCCTCCCTCCCAGCTTGTCGAGACAGAGGTGGCGGCAGGTCTGAGTAGGCATTGCCACAATGGCCCAGACCCATAAACGCTGGGAGAACATAAATCTCTATCTTTATCAAAACCACACAGAGACATTGGTGGCCACTCCCCACTGTGGCTGCCTTTACCCACCAAATCTGCATCTGATAAACTCCCCCCACCCTCCCTCCCTACTCCACTGCTCCACATCACACAGCTAATAATGCCACACAAAACCTGGTGGGAGAGTAAAGTGTTGCTTACACTGGCACCACAGTCCACAGAAAATGATTTGATGTGTAGCAGCTCATGTTGAAGCATAAATCAATGAGTCTTTTTTTTTATTCTCCCATGAATCACTTTTTTATTGTAAATAACAATTAAAATCAACACCTAAGAACGGTGGCGCAGTCTTTCCTGGTATAAGACAATTTGTGGTTTTATCTATTTCTTTCTTCTCTGATGAAGAAGTTTTTTTTTTTCTGAAACAAGGTCAGTACTTGAGACCAAGTTACATTTTGACCCTCACGAGCATTGAAAAGGAGAAGCATCCTGTTGCCCAGGCCTGCAGCGTCTCCGTCTCCCTGCCTGAGCCCACCCCCAAAGGAGGTAGTAAATGGTCCATTTGATCTCTTTTCTGTCAACCATGACCGCGAGAGCACCAGATAGTAATCTGTTGCTGAAAAAAAGAGTAAAAACAATTTAATTGCCCCCGCAATTTTTTTTTCACAGTCGTCCAAAAACCTTTCAAAGCAAACTATGATTGGGATGAAATTGCAGAGCCTCTTCCGCAGGAAGGAAAAGCTGACTAATCACCTCGTCATTAATGCTGAAGCTCATCAGGGCTTTGCCGCCTGCTGGCACTGCCCACATGGCCACGCTGACTTGCTGCTCTTAGAGCGAGGCCGGCGGATGATTTGCTCCGAAGCAAAAACTGCTCTCAGAGAATATTTGGATTGCGCTATTCAAATATTTGGAGTGCCCTGACACGGCTGCCGCCATCCAGAGCTGGCAAGGCAGAGACTGCCTGTAATTGATTTAATTATCGGTAATTACCCAACTGTTTTTGTGTACGCTCTGTAGTCCTGGGTTGGGGAGGAGAAAGGAGGGAGGAAGGGGGGGGGTCTGAGTTAATGATGTGTTTCCATCTTATTTAATTCTGTGGTCCAGTCTGGTTAAAGCGCAGGCATACAGACACATGTAGATGTAATTTTGTGGAGACTGACACAGATTGACGCTGAGGGTGGCAGTCTGACACGAGATGCAATGAGCGAAAGGAGAATTAATTTGCTGGCAGGTAGAGAAACAAAATAAAAGTTGCTACTTTGTGTTTGTGAAGGTTCAAAACTCTGCAACCTTTTCCTGTAGGTCAGCAACTCTTTATAAACATCAAACAATAAGGCTGAACATGAGGATATAACTCATAAAAATGCTATTAAAATGCAGTGATTCTGCCTTATGATAGCAGTTACAAAAAACCCAATGTGTGTGTGTTGCACGTGAGCGCCTGCATAATATGTGTCTGAGAGCGAGGGTGGGGGGGGGGGGGGGCTGTTAAAAGTCTTGAGTTCTAGCCTGTAAATGTCATGTTTGGTCGAAGATTTCCGTTTTTGCCTTCTAATTGGTGTCGGGGGATTTTGGGTTTTTAAAAAGGGGAAGGTGAAAAAAAAAAAGCGAGTGGGGAAAGCAGGGAGGAGGGGAAAAAAAAGCCCACAGAACTGCAGAGTTGCACTGAACTCAAACTGGGTTTTAACGGTTCCTACTCCGGGAGAGCATAACTTGGGTCATTAAGACGGGAAAATGGGGTCGCGCTAGAATAATAATCCCCCGATTTTATTTGACAGCACAAGAAAAATATTGTGTCAACACATAAAAGAGGTTAGTGCTGATCATAAACTACATTCACTGTTCAAAACGTACGCAGGGGGGGAGGTGTCGCTGAATTGACAACTCCAATATAGCAATGAAGAGTTTTTGAAGTTGTGGCAGGTTTTGCCGAAGGTGTGATCCTCAAACATCTGCATTTTGAGTTTGTAGAAGAAGAACTCTCTTTTAAATTTAATAGAGGTACCTCTCCTGGTGGAGCTTCAAAGGAGGCGGTGAGCTGTTGTCATCGTCGATGAGTATAAATCTGTAAGCATTTCTCTTTCACACACTCTATGTTTCATCTGCAGCCACCCTCCATCCCTCCAACACCCGCACGTCTCCTCTATCTCCCCTCTGGTCTCGGTCTCGACAGTGAGTGGGTTACTCTACTGTTTACAATATTTCAAATTCCCTCTCAAGTGTTTGGCTTGGCAGGTTGTCCGGCCTTTTCCCTAGCAATTACAGGCTTGCGGGGTTTCTCAAATGGGGCTTTTGAAGAAATAACACTTTTCTCCCCCAGCTCAAGGGAAAAAACGGAGACATTTGGCCAGCAGCTCGAACAGTCAATCACACAGACCGAGCTCAAGCTCTGTCTGACGCACTTGGCTACTAAAATATCCTCGTACTTTGTGTGTATGGAGGCATACAGACCCGCACACATACACACACTTTTCAGTACTCAGTTTAGAGTCAGTCAAAAACATACTGTCACTAATGGACAGTAATGGAATATGAAGCAAAACGGCTAGTTGTTTTAATTTAGCTAACAAGTTTTAAGATGTAGGAATAGCCGAGCAAAGTAGAGGCAGGAGGAGGTCTTAATGAAGTAATATATGTCCTAAATAAGGATAAGGTCAGTATAATATGCTGAGCGTGTCACGTTACTGTGGAACAGCTATTTGTCACCTGTAGAACTACGTCATGTCTTTTCGGGGATCAAGGATCTCTTGTAGATAAAATAAGGCTTATATAAGGCTACATTTAAACTGTAGGAAAATCAGATTTGTTTCTCAAATTAGATCCTTACACTAGGTCTGCACTGTTATTTGCAAGTGGTCAGATTTGGGATTTGTGTGTCTAGACATCACCAAACCTTTTTGCAGGGGTTGCTGTGGTAATGACATAGGCGTCAGTAACTACGTAGCTACACTGGTGACACAGCTTTTACGCGTTAGCATGAGGAATGGAGGTCCATGATTTTGCCTTCCGAGCAATCGCGTTATTTCGGCGTTACTAGTAGCAGCACAGATTCTGCTCAGCACTTCTGAAATTCTGTATTTGATGATGTTGTTGTGTGTTGTGTTGCGAAGACGCAAAAGACACTTTGAAATCTAACCTGAGCAGCTATGAGAATGAGACGCCTGTAGAAGTCTGACTGGACTCGCATTTCAAACAACCTCCAAAAAGTGGTTTGGATCGGATCTGACAAAAATTTCATGTGTTTTTTTTTGCTGTCCAGACTTTCTCAAATCAATTTGGATACAATCTAGATATGCCGAAAAAAAGAATTTGGGCTGGCAGTCTACAGCCATGCTAGCAATTCTGTGAGGCACAGCAGTGCTTTGAGCTAACATCAGCGTGCAAACATACCTACAATGACAATGCTAACATGCTGATATTTTGTAGGTATTTTGTTACCATGGTATAATGGTACCAAGTTAACCATCTTAGTTTAGCGTGTTAGCATGCTAACATTTGCTAATGAGCAATAAACACAAAGGGCAGGTTAGGCCAGTGGAAATGTGCAAGTATTCCGAAGTATTACA
Source organism: Bovichtus variegatus (assembly GCA_943593645.1). NCBI lineage: Eukaryota > Metazoa > Chordata > Actinopteri > Perciformes > Bovichtidae > Bovichtus > Bovichtus variegatus. The sequence continues at coordinate 10,945,455 of CALSCE010010661.1, forward strand.
CAACATTAAGACCTGATGGTGGCGCTAGATGAGAAGATGAAGAAGAGTGCTTACAATTCATCATGAGGGCGACATAAATGTCTGCACCACATTTCAATAGCTGTTGAGATATTTCAGTTTGGACCAACGTGGTAGATCAAACGACCGACCAATGAAAGTATTTTTGGTCACTAGTACGGAAGAAAAACGTGCTTATTATGATCATTCCCATGTCACAGTTTTAATGTGTTTTTAAAGGGAGCGTGGGAGAACAGAAGATGAGGGCTCAGAGAAAGATGTTGAATGTTTAATTGGAGATCAACCTCTTCAGGTTCTGCTTTATCTCCCAGTAGCCTACACAACAGAATGAGTAACAATGTGTGAGGCTGTCAATGAGAGAGACAGAAGAGGGAAGAAAGGCAGACATAAAGACAGACGCAGAAAATGTGTTTGTGTGAGTGAACTAGTGCAGATGAGAGAACATTTGAAGGACATAAGTCATCGCCTCGTCCCATTCTGGTAATTACAATAAACGTAATTGTACAACTGCTCTGTTAAACTTTCTCTGTGAAGATTATGATGCCGAGTTCAGATGAAAGGCCCAATAACATCAACAAAGTTGGCCTTGCATTGTTAGCGGGCGGAGAGAGGGGTTGGGGTGGGGGTTAAAGGAGGAGCAGGAGGGGTAAGGGGGGGGGGGTCTTGAGTTCCTTACCCTGAGGCTAAGAATCTCCCCTCCCTCTGCTCTTCCACCTCCCCTCGCCCTTCCACCCACACAAGGGAGTTAAAAATCCCATTTACTCTGACTGGAGCCAGGAGTTGGCTTGAAAAGGCCGGGGACAAAAAGCGATTTTCCACGGAACAAAACCATTACAATGGTCCCGCTTTGATCTGGGCCCCCCTCCCTCTCCACTCCTACCAGTGCCAATTGAACTTTGTCACCATGCAACTGTCATCCGCGAAGGGAAAGCCCTTCTACTCTGAATGAAGCGGTCCACAGCAATTTACTCCAGACAGCGCTTTGAAGTGTCAGGGAGAAGTCCAGCTCCTAGACGGCACTTTTTGGACCGCTCACCCTCTCTGCTCGCCTTCCCTCGTTCTCTTTCTTTCTCTTGCCAATTTCAAAATGGCCAGCAGGACAGTGTGGACAGTCCAGTAGGACAGCAAAAGAAGAGAGAAAACATTAAATGTCCAGCATCTTTGCCTTCTCTCTCTTCCCCTCCCTCCCTCTCGTCTAAGTAACAGAGGCATGCAGCGCTGGCATGTGGATAATCAGCCATGGGGCCCCGCGACATCAAAAGCTTGGAGAGCCCCTAAGAATACAAATGTGAGGCCTAATGGTACACTTCATTAATGTCCTCCCCATCAAAGGCCACTTTACTGACTTGGGAGATTGACTAATTTACACATTGTGGGAAATTGCTCCCAGCCATGCGTAAAACTGCCAAGCATTTATATAGAGAGTCAGAGAGAGAGGTTGGGGGGAGGTAAGTGGAAGGGACAGCCTCTGTTCTCTTCTCGAGTGCTTTCTTTAACTGTTGGAAGTGGCTGAAGGCCAAGCCACACTATCACACATACGAACACCAGGGAGTACACGCCTTTGTGTCTTATAAGGATTATTACTTTAGGCATTTCAGTGCTCTATCGCTTTTCCTCCCCATCTTCTCTTTCGCATCCTCTCCTCTTCCTCCCTGCTGGATCCACTTTTCCACTCTATCTTTTAAAAGGAATAGTTCAACTTTTTTTGGGAATATGCTCATTTGCTTTTTTTTCTTCTTCTGGGAGTGAGATGAAAAGGTCAATGTGTATTCATCTAGTATGGAGTTCGAGCGAGCCCCCAGGAACAGCTCTGGGCTGTGAGGTGGTTTTGGTGGCCACAGTCGGAATTGCAGGTCACATGGTGCGCAGAACCAACAATACTTTTTTTCTCACACACACAATCATGACAAAAGGATGAATTCATTTAATCACAAAAAAACTCTGAAGTGACTCTCAAAGACGTCTCAAAGAGCCATATCAGTACATTTTTGTAGCATCATTAATGTGCCAACAGGAAGTCTCCAGGCTCGGCTGTTTAGCAACTTCCTTTGGGAAAATATGGAGGCTGTCTTGGAACAAAGTCCTCTCCATGAGCTGGAGTCAGGGCGTGTTGAGCCTAGCTTAGCATAAGTACTGGAGGCAGCTGTCCAAATGAAAACATGCCCAGCAACGACTCTAAACAGATTTATTTACACAATACTGTATATTGTTTGTTTGACCCGGGCATAAACAGAGATGTAAAAATGACAATTGTTACGTGTTGTAACTATTTCTTGCAAACAACAGCTTACCCATCTGCCAAATACTTTTGTGCAGTGTCTAGGATTCAGTGTGGGCTGCCTGTTGTTAGGCACGGGGTTTGGTATAGATCTCTGCACTATCCCAGCATCCCAAAGCCCGTTTTGGCACGAGTGTAGCAAACCTGGCTTTGGGATGCTGCGCACAGTAACTGCGCCAGATTGTTGCTGGCCAAGAAATAGTTACAGCACAGAAGTCCCCCCTAAAACCACAAATTGTCGTTGTCTTTCCTGTCTATGTACAACCTAACGCTCTCCCCACTCTCCTAGCGTTGTTTCCGTCCACAGCAGGCAGCTTTCAGCAAAAGTTTGGATAAACTCACTCTTCACTACTTGCCCAGCATTAAACGGCAGACAGACTTAGCGACTAGCTGGTGATCATTGTGGAGCATTTAGCAGCTAAAGAGCCAAATATTTCCGTCAGGAGTTGGTAGAAACCAAAAACGGAATAAAAAAAAGGAAAGTGAATATTGGACCTACATTCATCAGCTGGGCACACACACGACACCACATTGCTGCTAATGTTAGTGGATGTGTTTGATAACTGTTTATAGCTTGTTTAAGCTGCCTCCAAAAACCTGTTTTTGCATGTGTAATGACATAGAGTCATATTGTTTTTCTCATCTTACACTCTAAAAAAAAAACTATTATAAGCTTTAAAGCGTTCTATTCATGTTCAAACCTTTTTCCTTTTTTTTTTAGAACATTTACAAATCGACTAATCCCCTACAATCCAAGTCTTCATCTTTCTCATTGCACCGACACGTGTATACATTTTTCACAATCACACACATCATCTACACACACACGCACAAACTCATATTACTGTCATCACCAGTTATTACAAGCTGGAGCCATGTGCGGACCAGCATGTTTTACAACCACGTTAACCATGCTATGGGGACTTAAGTGACTGCTTGGGATATTTTTTGTAGCTCTCTTACATACGTGTTAGTGTGAGCATGCACCCACCGTGTGTGTGTGTGTGTGTGTGTGTGTTGGGGGGCTGGAGGGAGTTAACGCCTAGCTGCTTTGGGCCCTGACACCTGCGATACAGAGCGAGTCTTTCAGCAGGCAAATTATATGGCTTTAATTTGTCCTTTTGAAACAGTGTAGCCGGCCGCAGCACTGAAACCAAGTGCTGCTCCACTGTAGCATTGAGGAGAATGTTAAGTGTGTTGAGTGTCTGTATATGTAAGCACAGCATTGACATAAGTAAATACACTGCCTTGGGTGGAACACCTGTTTATGTTGGAGACTGTGGGAGCTGACAGATATTATAAAGGAGTTTTCAATGTTTTCCATGTAGCCAGAAAGAAGCAATGAAACTTTTTCAAGGAGCCGCACTGGCAAAAGTGCTGCGCCACTGGACTGGGGTTTGCTGGCAGGAAGGGAAAGCGTAATGTGTCTCGTTTGCAATCTGGACAAACTTCTGTGGTTGGCCCAGCCTACAGTAGTACACACTTCAGTCATTGGCTGCTCAACAGAGGCGATTTGAATATCGTGACTAATTCGACCAATTAAACTGTCAAAGGCCTTTTTTCAATGGGCTTTTTTTACAGGCTGCTCATCCATAATGCTCTCCTCTGTTACCCTGGGGTTTAACTTTAACTCTCTCTATTCACAGTGAAGTGGTGCAATGAGCTAGATCACAGAGTATGTAAAAGCATAGCCAGAGGCACTACTGGGCCAAGCCACAGATGAGGGGGGATCTTTACAAATTGAACAATGAGGTCAGTATAAACAGTTTGAGACACTGTTATTTGGCTGCTTTCAAATCAGAAGCGGTCAGGGTGGTCAAAACTAAATTTACTGGAATTATATGGAAGTCTGGAAATACAATTTACTCTTTGTGAACATAAAGAGAAACTCATAGCATCTCTAATGTGATAGCGGTACCTCGAATAGGTCCCAGTGCACATATATGTGACCGTGTGCTACTAATTTTACTGAAATGGAACTGATTTTATTTTGATAGACAGAGAAATGGACAGACTGGATTTTGCTCATTGGCAGCTCACTGCCTCATCACTGTTGCTAACACGCAGTTCTATTGAAAACCACAAGTACTCCAGGTACTCTAATACTGAGGCCACCACTACTTCTTTTTGAGCAGCAGTGCGACCCAGACTGCTGGCTAATAGTATGCGTGAAAAGAACAAGTTTGTACAATGTATCGTCTGACCAGGAATAAAGGCCCACGTTTTCAGACAGACCCTCCTCAAAGGCGTTCATGGTTTGGCACTTATACATACTCAAAGTGACAAGTAGTAGTGTGAAGGATGAGTGAGGTTCCAATCCTCTGCATACCTGGCCAAACGCTGTTCAACGTGAGTCTATTTTAGAAAGTTACAAAAATTCTGTCAGACTCCCCCCATTACCAGTGTCAGTAAGGTGTGTGTGTTGGGGGGGGCGGTCAAACAAACAGTTCAACTAAAGGCCATGACACACCAAGCAGATTATTGGCCGTCGGTTAATGTTTGGCCGTCAGCGAGCGTCTGTCGGCCTGGTTTTTGCGGTGTGTCCTGCGCCGTCGGCCCTTTTCGGAGACTGTTGGCAAAATAATTAAATCAGTGCACTTGAAGAGAAACGGACGTGAGAAGAACAAACAAACGACTAAAGTGAAGAGGGCACACACAGAGGCTCTTTTCATTTTTCATCTTCATTTCATCTGATCATTCATATACATGGGATATTTTCACAACGACACGGCCACCTGGAAGGAAGTGTTCGCCGAATGTTGTGTGAAAATGGTCTGCTTGGTGTGTATCATAAAAACGGTTTGTGTATTTACAGTCATAGGTTTTCCGGTTTACTTTTTCTAATGACAACTACAGACTACCGCCGTCAGCTGTTATTAAGAGTTATTTCCTCAGAAAGTACGTGCTAGTTTGCCGTTGGCTGCAGTCTTTGCGGTGTGTCCAAATGCGACTTTTTGGCAAAGGCGCAGGACACGTGAGCTTTCGCAACAGTCTCCTCTGTCGCCACCAGTTCTTTGATGTCTGTTTGGTGTGTCTGGGCCTTAAACCATACAGAAGCCTGTACTGTGTGAAAAATGGTGTCTCCTTATTTTTGTCAATGAGTAAATATAAAGGTAATGAAATGTCGTCCAGCAAAAACATTGGGTCAAATTTATATCATTACAAATTGAAAGGATTTGAAGTTAAAATACAGAAGGCTAATACAAGTTGGCATGGCTACCATCACTACAAGCCCAAAACATTTACATGTTTTTCCTGTTCTTTACTGTTTTCGTTTGCTCTGTCGCATCAACCGCATTATTTGGCATCTGTCAGGGCAGTGGAAGGCACTGCTCTGTGTTTTCAACCGAGATCTCGTAGCTCTGGCGACAACATAGGGCTCATTGTATAAACTTGCTCAACTTGTTTTATTGTTGGCTCTAAATTACCCTGCAATTAAAATATTCTATCGTCTAAAAAACACCAACATACATGCCGTCGAGCACAAACAAGAAGGTGGTTATGACTGAGATCAAGGTAAAACATGCAAGTAATTGTGGGAATGTCAGCACATTCAGTTGAACATGATACCAGCTTGTACACGTGACTCATTCTGTCAATAAGACTCAATTTGTTATTTTCTTTTTTCCTACGTACAACCAAACTGTTGCAAAGCTTGTCCGAGACACAGCAGCGATGGCGGACCAATGGAGACATTTTGGGAGACTGAGGGGAGACTTGACATCAATAGACGAGAGTCAGGTCTCGTGAACCTCAAAGGGAGCGCTTGAATTCACCTTTTGTCCGTCCCTAAACGAGACGCTGGGGAGACCGCGCCAATCTAGTCCGCAGATCTCAAAGTGAGGGAGAGCCACGCTTGGATTTAAGTAATGCGGTGCTCCTTGTTGAACAAATTCACCATTGTGACTCGTTAGCCTGATACTATCCACATACCTGCTTTTGGGGAATGCATGTGAAAAGGCGGTCTGGAGTCTGTGCCAAGAGGAGGGATGGAGTGGTGAGGAAAGAGGAGGGGCTCTACTTAATGGGTCACAAATTCACATTGAGAGGAGCCACATCTGCATTTTATCAGCAGGGCCCAGATAGTGTTACAGGGGACGATTGTCTGCAGATTGGCCATTGGGCCTTTTAAAGTGGTAAATTGTTGAGGAAAAGCAGAGCTGCACACAGGATGACGTAGCATGGTCCCGCCTGCCACTCACGGAAGCTGTCAGGCTAACACCATTGAAAAAGACTTACTGAGTTTGGAGGATGTATTGAAATAATCTAGGCAACGTCCGTCTAATTAAAGAACCTTTCGTCTGCGTATGTTGCCATTGCAAAGACTGTATGTGTACCTACATGCACGTAGGCATTGGAGCGACTCAGACTTAAGTCAGATTCAGAGCAGTTCAAGTCTGAACTCGTTTCTAGTCCTCGGTTCAAGTTTATTTACACTCCCCAACATCAAACGCATCAGAGGTAATTTGGCAGAAAGCCGTTATCTGCTCAGACATGGTCTCTTCCCATGGCTGACCCAGAACATCCTCTGACACATCTTCTCCACAGGGAGTTGTGGACGTGGGGGCCAGCGTGGTCTGACAGCGAAACAAGTCCCGGGAGGCGTCAGAGTCCCTGCAGGGACCTCTTGTCTCTTCCCTCCGCTTCATTACCATCTTCCCCCTTTTTTCTCCCCTTTCATCTGCAGTCTATCGCTGGCTCCAAGCCGCTCACATCCGGGAATATGGTGAATAGGGGTGGGAGGCTATAGACGGAGCGGGAGCGGATATGGGAAAAGGCAGAATAAACATTACAAAGAAAGGGGATTTTCATTTCAGTTTTAAATCCCCCCCTTTTTAACAATGAAAATGGACACAAAAATTGAAAAACGGCAAACGTTGGCCGTGGGATGAAAGGTTTCTCTTCACTTTTACTGCTCAGGTGGTCAACAAAGTGATTCATTTTTCTGTTCATATCAACTTTCTCTGCCTGTGACAGGGTCAAATGGAAACTGGACTTCATCATATATGAAAGATGTAATTGAACATGACAGGCCAAGTGCACAAATAGAACATATATAAACGGGGATAAAAGCATGAAGGGTAAAATGTATCACATCGGCCACAAGTACTTTAGCATTGATGTCGCTGGAGTTGTTTTTTCAGGTTTTTGATTATTATATATTGCTCATTATAACCTCTGCACTTGCATAAGAACTTTGCCATCGATCTCGCTTTTATCGTTGCCATCTGTCTTCGCACTGAAAGAGATTTTGATTGTTCCCTGTATGACGACAAAACACAGTGAATGAATAAATCAGCCACATTGCACAGCTCAGCAGAATCAGCCGTACAAAAGAGACAAGCGAAAGTTATTCCATTAGTCTTCAAAGCGGCGGAGACCAATAAAGATGTTACGCTGAATCTCTTCACTTTATCTTAATTGTCCGAGCAAATGGGAGGGAGAGCCATTCCAGTTTATAACCACCTATTTGCCCTCTAATGGTGTTTATGAAAAGGATGGAAATAAACAAATTAGGGCAGATGGACAAGATACGACACACACACACACACACACACACACACACACACACACACAATTTTCCACTCAAAGTTTTTTCGTGTAAGGAAATATAAACTATGATACTGCTGCTCTTGCTTCTATTTTTTTAAGAAGAGGTTTAAAAATATTTTTGGATACTTGAGGTTGGCTTCTAGCATTTAAGTGGGCATTTCCCATGGCAGTGCTGGGAAACGCAATATCAACTTCTGTCCTGCGCCACTGACTGTAGTGATAGCTCTGTCGCACAACATTTGGGAGGACCCTTGTGCTGATGAATTTAAGCAAGCTGAAATAGCCCATTTCCATTAGATGTTACTTTTCATTCATGTTGTTTCAACGGCTAGCTTCCAATTACAACTACGACATGGACTAACTAACGAACAAAGTCATGGAGTATCGTAGTAGTACTCAAATAACAGATAATACAAAGTAATGGCTAACATTGTTGATCCCTGAGCTGAGAAACTGCCTGTTTGGCTGTTAAAGCAATGGCAATGAAGGCCCTCCCACATAAATATTGCAACAATCTAATTATTAGTGTAGAACACTAATGTACGGACAGTATCATGGCAGGAACATTTAAAAAATAATTATCATTTTGAATAAACAGGTACTTAAGTACTCAAAACAAACGCAAAGAATATATACAGTATATATCGATATCTATATATCTATATCTATAGATATAGATAAATAGATATATAGATACATAGATTTATACAGTAGATATATCTATCTATATATATATACAATATATATTTTATATATATATATGTACAGTATACATATACTGTATACATATATATATATATATATATATATATATATATAGAGAGAGAGAGAGAGAGAGAGAGAGAGAGAGAGAGAGCGAGAGAGAGATTTTTTATTTATCCAAAATGAATGTTTGACTCAGTAAAACATTTTTTTGTCGGTACCAGTTTTTAGGTTCAGTAGATATTATAGAATTTAAAAGAAAAATATTATCTTACATTATTAAGCAAAAGAGTCTGTTTCTTAAAGTGTCACACTACTGTGATAACACAGCCATTTCCGTTGATATATTTCAGACATTTTATTGACAATAAAAATAAAGAGAATATGTACCGATTTGCTGGCCAGATATATGAAACCAATTCGGCAGTTTCGCTCGACAAGCATTAGGTAACTGAGGCTAATTTATTGCTTTATTGGGGGCAGCTATGAAACACATTTTCCCATGACTCTCTGCTTTGATTCCTCTGACCTCTGACGGACAAACACCTTCCTTAAATGCGCACATTAATCTACACCTATCCACACACATACAAGGAAACATATATGTGTACGCTAACCTTTGTTTATGTGCATTTTGTCTGCAATTCTCTCACACACACACACACTCACACACTCCCTGCAAGTGGCCTTATCGCCAGACTCTCATGCGTCCCCAGACTCCACTAATCAAGACAAACTCCAGCCATTCCCCTAACCCCCCAAAACCCACCCTATCATATCCTTCTCTCATTCCTGCCCCCCCCCCCCCTCCATCCTCCCTTATCCCCTCCCACTTGGCCCTCTGTGGCCGTTGGGCCGCACAGGGTCCCACTGTAATTGGTTTAGACATAATTTACTGCCCACTTGGTAATGTAGCATTTCAGCATCTGATAAAAATCATATCAAGTCACAGCAATGGGCGCTACGGCTTGAAAGGGACTCATTGTAATCATTTAGATACCAGAGGAGGTTCCTGCTCTCTCTCACTCAGCTTCACTCTCTTTCGCCCCCGCTCTGTAGCTCTGTTTCTGCCACACACACACACACACACACACACACAAAGACTAAAATATAAAGTGATATAGTCATGTATGTGTGCATGTAAAACTCCCTGCTGACATTTTCCTTCTTCCTCCTTCACTTTATTTTTTACTGCAGGCCATTTTCAAGGGTCAAGACAAAGCACTGTACCCATTATTGTTCAAAAAACGTGGCTGTAGTTACCTGCTTGACTACTCGTAAAAAATATTCTCGTTTCCCTTTATTCCTGTGAAACAGGAGAGTGTGAGAGGGAGAGAGAAAAAACAGTTTCAGAAATAGGAGGTAAAGTAAGGAAATCCAAGTTCTGTGACAGTGAATTGATGAAAGTTGTAATTATCATAATTAACTTAGTTTGAGGCTTTACATGGAATTGCAGGAAGTGCAGCTGTCTTTTCTCTCCGTACTTTCAGTGAGCCATAAATTGAGCCCCGGGCTGAGTCTGTTGCCACATTTGTTTCCACACCATCACTGCTGAGCTACTGTTGCAGTGTGGTTAAGAAATGATGGTGTTAGACTACGCTAGAACAGATGTCAATGAGAAATGTGCTGTTGTCGGGTAGAAAAATATACCTGCAGGTCATATTATTTTTTCAAAAATAGAAATCGATTAGACCAGAATTGTATAGTGTGTATAGACATTAATTAGTGTAACAATCATCAAACAAAGCTGCAATTTCTTTTAAAACCCTGACAGTAGTAGAGAGCAATGATAGGAAAATAAGCATTTTAGTATTTTATTTATTTAATTGAAATCGTCACAATGAACATCTGAGGTGGATAATTAAGAAAAAAAAAGAATTAATAGTTTGGACTCAGTAAGCCATACTCCACAAGTTTTAAAGCTCCATATAACCGGATATTGAGATAATTGGCGCGATGCGTTAGGATATGAACTTTGGGTTCAATTGCGTGTGAAAGGACTTTTCTTCCAGACCTATGGGAGCGGAAAGGAGGCTCATGAACCAGCTAATCCAATGATAACACTTATATTACCCCTTACCTTGCAGATTTTGGTCTTTATGTGTGTACTTTTCCATTTTAAAGCCTGTATACGTAGCACTATTGAAACACAGATAATGTGGAATTCTTCGAGACATTCTTCTTATCACCCAATTAAAATGTAAAGATTACAAGACAATATATGTTTATAGTATATTGTGTTCCATAAATCTGTGCCAAAAACCATAAATAACAATAATTTTTTTTTTTTAAAGTCAGGGTTGTTTTCACTTTTAGGAAGAATAATAAAGATCAAAACTTCCACCCACCCACAGAGTTGAAACGGTACAAAAATCCGCCTCAGTTGGCAGTGGTATTTGAGATGGAAATTTAGTGGACCCTATTACCAGGTCCTGAAGTAGATAGCTATAAGCGCACAATTTGCCTTGTGTTTTATGAGCGGCACTAAATCTGGGTTTTATCAGTGTTGGGGAAAATCCTGATTCACTCTTCAGGTTTCACTGACTGTTCGGCGCATTCACCGCAGAGGTCCAGCCACTCTCTCTTCAAGGCTCATCTGCTCCATGCTTGACCACACAAAGGAAGAAGCCACTCGGCTAACAAAGACGCTATTTGAACACTAAACAGAGGCCTCGTGTGTAGAACAGTCCAGATAAGTGGACAGGTGATCGGGCTGTGATCAAAGACTCAACAATACTTCCGAGGAGATTCTTTCCTTTAAAACAACATGACTGATTGTGCTAATTATCGACTGCCAACTCCCATTCAGCAAGATGAGCACTAACCGCTCCATCTGCATGTGATGTCTGTGAGGAGAGTCGGAGCCTCATCAGATGTTTTGCTGTCTCTTGTTGTTAACACTGACTTCATAACTGTAGCTACTTTTGTATCTGCAAAAAAATCATAACATGTTGTGTGCCTTGAAATATATAGATGAGGGTCAATGTGAAATTACAATGTGGAATAATCTTATGGATAATATTTTTTTTTTAAATGATTTTCCCCATCGCCCTAATTATGAAGAAATTATATATAATACACATTTTGATTTTGAGTCACAAATTAAACAGAAAATGAAAACACGTCATCATAAATGTATGTTTGGCTTGTTTTTCAGGGTAAACACAACCTGAAACTAACTCACTGCAAATAGGAGAGTGATAAGTGGAGAGTTACTTATACTATCAATAGGTAAAAATCAGTGTGTAGCGTCGAGTGAAAAATCTGGGAGTTTGTTTTATAGTATTGAAAAAGCAATTGGTGCTTATCAACATTATCACCTTCTTCCCTTTCTTCAGTCTATAAAATAAGAATATTATCTCTGCTCGTCAGTCTATGTGGCATGAGGGGCATTGAAGAAAGGGGTTTTATATTATGTTTTATTTGCTGGATTGTTCACTTTTTCTCACTTCAACGATTAAAAAAGACATTGGGGGTTTATTTTAAGACTCTAGTTAGATATGTAATGTACTTACTTACACACCAGGCTTTAGCTAAGATCCATGTTGGACACGACCACAAACCACCACTCGGTCTTGCAGTCCCACCATTGGGAAGTTACCCTTAGGCCTGGTTGGAGTTTCAGCGACCACCGATGGTGTCTCAACAGCGGGGTGGAACAAGTTGTTCTTGCAAAGAGCCAAATCCAGCATAGTCTGAGGTTTAGCTGACTTCTCTGTGTTCTTTCCTTGCAGCAAAGGAGGCCGTCACAATGCTGCGAATCTCACATGCCGCAGGGCTGCCGTCCAAGGGAGAACTATTAGTACTCATTGTGAAAAGTGAGTCGTTGAAGTGCTCGCTAAATTAAAGACAGACTTATATCTTCAGAAGAAGAAGGGCTTGGAAGTAAATAGGTGGTTTTCCCGATCGTTCCAAAGTAAATAAGTTAGGAAACTGTTTCCATCCACTTTGAAGCTCAATCGTCTGGGTCCTATTGACACCACGAGCTATTTAGCCATCTTCGCACATCCATGACCATACGCACAGCTGAAAGGTATTGTACACTTAGAGAAAAACCTTGAGAGAGGCCAAATCTTGTCGAGTTGAAATAACAGAGAAAGGATTAACAATGCGTGTGGCTATGCGGTTAAAAGCACAACCTCTGACTTGATAGTTTTAACAACTTAATAATATGTACAAAAGGGCAAAAAGTGAGACTCCAATTATGGCGGGACTGGAGGAAAATACAATCTGTTCACAGGATTGCTTCAGGACTGGAAACCATTTCAGAAACCAAACAGCAAGTTAAGTGTTTTATATCGCTTTGCTTCATTTAACGTAGGCTTTAGAAATCAGATCAGGTGTCACTGGCGGACAGAGTAATTGCATATTAATCCCATATGATATGTCTCAAAACTGTGTAATGAAACAATAAATTCATAACGCCGCCTCTTACCTCCCACGCCTGCAGTCTCTGGAACAGTGTCAAGCTTTCGTAATCCCCCTCACCCCAAATGAAACTGCACAAGAAACTGAAACCTTATATCACTCTGCACTGTGGTCCTGACATCATCATTTCACTGGTGTGCGGACTTGCACAGGCCGCTCTCTTCATACAAGAGTGTGCACTTGATAAGACTTATGAGCCACTTAAGAAGCTTTTTAGTGGTTTTCAGCTTCTGTCAGGAGTCAAGTGCAGCCCCTTGGCTTTGTTACCGGCAAAACTCTTCACATTGAGTCGATCTTGAGCTGCTCCAGAACGACGGAGCACGCCTCACACACCCGCCCAAAACTCAGTCTAGTGTCAAGCCATGGGGGATTAACTTGAGACCAATAACACGCAATTAGATTTATTTTTCCCCTCTTAAGCCTATTAGGCTACAGCCGAGCAGTCAGCGGTTGTGCTTTAGCTGAATTTAATTGTGTTTCTTATGCCCAATGGGCTGTGCGCTGCAGGGGGTGGAAGAGTGGAAGAGGCCCTCGTGTCAGCCTCGAATAGCCCGACGAAAAGCCTCGCCTGAAGGGTTCACGAGGGGCTGAGGTTGATCTCAGCTGAGGTTCCTCGCCCGGAAGGGAGGAGTGGGAGCACCTCAAACTGTAAAGTGAAACTGACACCGCCCGTAATCGTGTCACTTTGTGTGCTGTCCCCTTTCATGGGCTCGCTAATCCAGTTTCGCAAAAGTAAAGAAAGGACCATGTCTCTCACTCCGAGGTTTTCCGCTGTTCATATACAGGCCTGGGATAGGTTTATCTACCATTGTTGGTTGAGTGGCATTGCACGAGAGAATAAAGACAGAAAGGGGAAGTCACAAGCTCATGTCCTTTGAGATTTTGCTAAACCTATGGACATAAAAAAAAAAAATTAAAAATGTGCTATTGTTTTTTTCCAGTTTTCATATTTTTTTGATGATTGGATCGTATGGATGTGGAGGTCTAACTGACAGAAAGAAGGATCTTCCTCTGGTACACAATGACCCTTGCTACCTATTCTTCTGATCACATTTACACTCAATCCAGAAGCTAAATCACCTCCAAGAACAGCCCCCCACCCCTCTGTACCTGCTTTCTCTTCTATTCCCCTGTCTCTTGCTCTCTGTTCATTTACACATGTGCTGTCTCGCTTCTATACAATTGTAGGATTTGACGAATGAAATGCCCATCCTTCCTCGTCAGGTGGAAGTAATACCTTTGCCAGAAAATTGAATGGATCCATAAGAAGAGCACTTAATCACATCCTCATCCATGTGGAAGAGGCAGCAGAGGCAGCTCAATGGAGACAATCAGAAAAGGGGAGAGGAAGAAGTTATCATCCGTGGCTGTGAGCAGAGGCACGCAAGGTGGTAGAAGGATGTTCAGACGCTCCCGTAGCGATTTATACGAAACGGCAGAAGTTGCATGCAGCACATTACCAAGCCACCAAGTCAGAAAACATGATTACTGTATTACATTACATTGTCAAGAACTGGTCTTTGCGATCCCGTTTACGGTCCATGACACCAATCGCAGTATACCCAACAAATTGCTGCTATTAAAAGTAGATTGCTTCAGCCATAATGAGACCAGAGAGCACTCGGAGACGCATCAAGCCTCACGCAGTCCAATCAGAACAAAAACAAACATCTGAAGCGGCAAACTCTCATTACACCGTCATCCCTCCAAACCCACACTTCAGTTTGAAACCACTCTTGATGACTGAACAAACAAATCCCAACATTTTTTGTGTTTGGCTTTTGGGGAGCAGATTAGTAATCATATCTCTGTCCTGTTATTCTATGTCTGGGCTGGGAGGAGGAGGTGTGGGACGGGGGTTACGGATGAAAGGGGGAGAGGGGTTGGTGGGCTTTCGCTGAAAACATAATTGCCATGGCCCCGGTGACACTGTCCGTCAGATTGTGCTGTGCCTCTCTGTGTGCATTTGCAGGGCCCCTGCGATGTTTCATTAAACAAGGAGCGGGGCCTCTGAGGAGATGTTTGTGCAGCCTCTGTGGCTCCACCACACAGCGAGGAGCGCGCCTCGCCAGCGCGGCCCGACGCAACGATAATTATCTACGCAACCCTGGCTCATAATGAGTCTCCACGTATACATTACACAAGTGTGTGTGTGTGTGTGTTTTGGCATATTAAAGTTTGAATCCTTAAGAATTTCATGACATCAACAAATTTCTGCTCTAATTGTTGACCAGCATTTATTTTTTTCTGCAATAGCTATTTGTTGTAGTTAAATTCTGTTAATAACTCTCCATTTGGTAGTTTTCCTTGATAGCGGTGGGGTCCGCCATTCCCGTGCTGGTTTCAACTATGCATGAGAAATTCACAAGAAATAATGTAGCATGTAATCCAGAATGACTGTTTGTACAATGTATCCCATTGGTATCAGCCTCGCAGTTTACTGTTCTGTCCCACAGCTGTATCAGAGCTGTAATACGTTACTAGGAATGCAGACTGAACATGTGGCAGGTTCACAATAAAGCTTTCAACTGGACAGACTTGGGGTGGCTTTTATTTTCTGGCGGTTACAGGAAATGGAATGTATTTGTCATAGAGGTTAGTGGTGGCAGCGATCATCCGCAACAAACAAGAAAACTATTTTTTTGACAGCGGATCAGGTTTAGATATTATAGGAAGTAGGAAGGAGCGCCCCCAGTGTGCCTTTAGATCAATAGTAATTAGTTACCTCCAAACTCCTCTGCAAGGTCACCAAATACTTTCTCTATTTCTTGTTGTTATGTCAAAAATGACTTGCACTCGTGCAGGTCAGACTGAAATCAGATTGCAGTTGCTTAGGCACAATGGAAAAAGGCAGTTTATTGTCTACTACTCTTCATTATTGAAACAATGTCAGTTTGTGTGGTTGCACGACGAATGGATACACCAGTTGGTCTTCTGTTGTGGTTCTGACAAAGTTGCTGATCAATGAGTGTTCGCTGCTCCCAGAATTCTGCGACCTGTAGTATTAAAGCTCAACCAGTAACCACGGGTTTCACCAAATCAACCACGAGGTTTTAAGGATTATAACTTTGAAGAGGTGCAAAATGGTGGACGGTTCATTGTGACTCATTGAGGGAAATTATGTTGATATATGACTTGATTGAAGCTAAAATTAAAACATGCCTGAAATGATCTGGGTCATTGCCACTTGATACTTGCCAAACGGCTTTCAACTTCGGGCCAAGCGAACTGAATGGCTTGACGTTAGACTAAATGGAGTGTGGTTGTATAAAAGTTATTCGTTGATGCCGTCTAAGTTTGATTGTCATCACCTGGTCGGTGCAATCATAACTCTGAAAGCATGCCTGAAATAAATTGTAACTAAATCTGCATGTCTCCAAACAATCACTTCAGAGTTTGTAATCGTCCTCTATAACAGTGAACAACCATCTGTTGGAAACCAAACTAATTACACAACTGTCACACTATGACACAGAAAACATAAACCGAGATCCAGTTGTGCATAAAAGGGCCGAGGCTCCTGGTCATGGTCCTAAACTTCAACGAAGATAATCATCAGAGATATTGAATAAGGGGGATGTGAAGATAATATGAAGCATGCAAGCCAGAGGAATCCACACTGCCTTATAAGGTCTCCAGTGGAGCAGAGAGGGCAAAGGGGTTATTGAGGGCGCAAAATGGTGGACAGTACCAGCTCATTCATGGGGAAATTTCGTCTACGAATATGGAAATAAGAGAAGTTTAATAAATCGTATCACGCCAAAGAGATTCCATTGTGAGTGGATCACTCGTTTCCCCGTCTGGATTTAATGATTCAAGGTAAAGCCAACTTTTCTTCAACTTTTCATCTTAAAAAGGGGTCAGCGTTGGAATCGATCGCCTTTTCTGAATTACCCTTAATTCCAACATCCAAGTGGCTCTTAGAATTTTTCCACTGAGTCATCCAATCCCGTCCTCCTACGCAGTAGTTAACAGCTAGATCCATCACTAAATAGCACACTTGTACTTCTCACTATGCTCATTTGTCCATCAAGTGAAATTTAGTAATCATATTTGTGTAACTCACGCTCATAATTCCCATACACTCAACAGAAGCTAAATATACACCTCTTCAGCTGGCTCCACACGTCTAGTTGTGTCTGTTAGCAATTAGCATATAGGTTTGTGCGACTCCATTGTTTGGACTGCCGGCCTCTCAGAGAGATAATGAACCATAATCGTTGAGTGACGCTGTAATTGCCAAGGTGTATGGTGACACGACAGCCGACGCAATTACCCGACTTTTGACATCAATGCTCTCATTAAATGATGTCATTGAAACATGACACGTTGCATACACATACACACCCAGCCAGCCACCCAGCCATAGAACAGTGTGTAAAACCGGGTTTATAGGTATCTTGTGTATATATATATATATATGCACAAAAATTGCATTTATTGCTGCACTAAAAAGGTTTCTCAAGAGTTTATTATTGTTACCTTAAGTCAACAGATTTGCAATTAAAATACAATTAGCAGTAGTATTTTAATTATGCTATCAGAGCATTGATATTGGAAGAGTTGATGTGAATAAATAATTGCTCTTACTTGTTGCCCATACCTTATTTTGTTATTTATCGATATATATTATGACTATTTGCCCCAAATTATCACTTTTTTTGTAATCAAATAAAAAGCCCATAACTTTTTCGAAACAATTTTATTAGAATTAGTGCAGCTTTGAATTGTGCGTGCGTCTCCCTTTTGCAAGTAGTCAAGCCGTTCATGTGTTCAGCACACACAGAACAAAGGTTTACCTTTACTTTTTCAGTCACCTCTGTGAACCGTAACCCATACAAAGTGACTATAATATTCATTTCTGTTTTCACTTAAATCTGGCTTAGAACTGCATTTACAAGGTGCCTGTGAAACGCGTACAAAAGTATTTCTTTCATTAAGTGTTAGCAGCTACTGGTGTTTTAGTCACCACTTAAATATGTGCTGTAAAAATGTGTCAAACAAATAGCTTGTTACTGTTTTATTGTCACACCTAACACTATTCATCCAAATCCCTTTTCTCCAAAGCACTCTGAAGAAACTACGATATGAGAAGCGCTAATAACGCCACAACCTTCCTAAACACAAAGAGATCATATCACGTGACTCTATTAATACATATTTTCTTCTATACACATGCACATTTTATCTCTAATGCACACATCCTTGAAACACTTACCCACACTCCTTTGAAAAAATACACACACACACACACACACACACACACACACACACACACACACACACACACACCCACACACACACACACACACACACACACACACACACACACACACACCCACACACACACACACGCACACAACACTGACCAACCAACATCACAAACAGAACCCAAGCAAAAGGCCATGACCATAAATAAGCACAAGAATTTGTAAGGTTGACTTTTGCAATTAGGATTGCAAGGGAAAATATATCTCCGAGAAACATTTTAATGAGCTTCTGCTAAGCAGCCGTGCTCTCTTAAAAGAGCACACCCCAATAACGGTTCATCACTCAAAAACTGATGTCGAGAAAATTCTTGAGTGTGTGAGATATTTCACCGTGTCCGGTGATGGCTCACTAAAGAGCCCCGGGCGTCATAAAACCTGAAGGCAATTAAAAGTGGTTATTTTTCACCCCCGTTTCTAAATTCTGTAGCAATTAATCTGCCCAATTTGATTACGAACGGCACAAATTAAACAATAAAGACCTGTCTAATGAGGGATTAATTATGGGTAGCAGGAGGGGAGTGGGACAGAGGCAACGGCCATATGTCAGTGTCTCCTGCAGACAGCGCAGGGCCATAAGGAAGACGGAGAGGCTCCTCGTCCATGTGGTCCCGCGCTGATAGGGCCCCCCTCATCACAGCTCAGTAGATCCACAGCCCATGGAGCCCATAAACGGCTGGGCCATAATTGAAAGTGCCAAAATCAATAGCGTTGACAGGCCTTAATTAAATTAAATATGTCTCCCATAGGAGAGGGGTGGGGTTGTGGGAGGAGGTGGGTGCAAGAGCTGTTGCCCGAGTGAGCTCACTGTTTGAGGGAGCTGTGACTGTAGGGGCATCTTTGGTGTGTATGTGACGACACCCTTGAATGGCAAATGGTTATAAAGTGACCCGCTACGACGTCAGTGACGCATGTGGTAATCTAGTGAAGATGACCTTTTAGAATAGCTTAAACGCTTGTTTTTAAAATCACTTTTTTTCCCTCCTGACCTCTGAACACATAATGCCGTGCATCATGCTAAACTACAGGCAACACGGTGCCATTTTAACTTGAGAAAAAAAAAGGGAATGCATTTGATCACTTTAATGCAATGACAGTTAGGCAGAGCTTCAGTATTTTAGTTTTACTGTCGGAGAACTCATGCAGCCATATACAAGGCGGGTTTATCCAACATCCAGTGCAGTATGGTTTCATAGGCCTGAACGTGAACACATAGTTAACATTGAATACAAATAACCTGATATGGTGTTGTAAAGTTGACTAAAAAGAGAATTTCCCTCTCGTTAAATTCCCCCTAACCGATTTTACTTTCCCCACATTGACTCTAGCAAATTCATTTCTCAAGTATTACTTTGTGTGACTGTCAACAGGTCGATAACACTTCTGATTTGTTCCACCTCTGGCCCTGTTGATCAAAGCTCACAACAAACAAAGAGGATGCACCCGACAGTAGTGACCTCCATGGCTGAATGTGGCACAAATCCTCCTGCATTCCTGCTGCAGACTGCTCGGTGTGGGGTTCACTGCCCGGCCCATTACAACCAGAGGATCTCCTGTTGTCTTTAGGCTGATCCTGCTGGCCACAGGGAAACAGAGAGGGAAAGGACATCACCTGTATAAAAAAAGTCCAACTCCTCATCATTTCAGGCTTTGCCCACATTTAAAGGATTAGGCAGCTAGAGTCAGCAAAGGGTCACTGACAGAGTGTTCCTCTGGGTGGAGGCAGGCGGAGGACAGGGGCGGGTTAGATGGGATGGTGATGGGGGCTACGAGAGGCTCAACCCCCTCTGGATAAACTTGAGTTGCAGACTGTTGAGACTTGTGAGATTAGGATGGAGCCAAGTCTGCTACGCTGTGATCTGAAGGACAGGGCACGCAGCGGCCCGCCGTCCACAGTGCAACTTCCCAGACAAACCCCCTGATTCTGACCCCCCTGTGTTGTTTTGCTTTGCTTTTCTTTGGCCAGATCTAAAGCGGGAGGGAACAGCCCAAAAATGATGGGCTTAAGGTTTTTGTGAAGGATGGTTTATGTACTCGGTGTCACTGGAAGGGCAAGGCAGAGATTTTGCGGTGATATTATAAAATGGCTGAACCCACACACCACTGTATAAATCCTCATGATTGCATTTCAAAACTTTTTTTTATTTTTATTTTTTATCTGATGTCAGTTCCCACAGAGTTAATTTCCAACACAATTACCTCCTGTTATTTATTCTTGCCTATCTTGATGAAAATGGTAAAGGATTATAGTTTTCCGAGGGATAAAATGTATCAACTGGAGATGAAAAATAGTGGTGTCCTCAGAGGAAACAGTATCTGTATAAACATAACGACCTTTGATATTTAGTTAATTACTGTGTAATGATATCATGGTATCTTGGTACTGTCAAATAGAAAAAGAGATACCTACCGGTTTTACACATAAGCAGTTTTGTTATTTATTTATTTTATTTTCCATTGAAGCATTAAAATTCTCACATTTAAGGATTTTATTTATTTAAATTGCAGAAAATATTTTTAAAAAGCACAAAATCAACCAATTCGAAGGATAAATTATTGAACAGCAAGATGTTAGTAGATTATACTACAATGCTAATACTACTACTAATAATAATAACTCACTGCTGTGATAATAGTTGTTACTGTAGCAACAGCAGAAACAGTGGTTGCAGCAGTATTTCTGTACTAAAATAAGACTGAGCATGTTTTCATTATTCCTGCAATTTGTTTTGAGCGTTTGGAAATATGGGTGACAGCGTTTTGATGCTCCACATCATTTATTTCATCATTAAGTATCTTTTTGAATCCCTTCATACCTGATTATAGGAATGATTTGTTGCTAAAACTATTGCTTGTTATGCGCTTATTAAGCATTTCATTTAAGACTCTATTTAGTTTCTAATCAACAAGCGCACTCGGCGTTTGAAAAGCCCAAATGATCGACTTATCAAAATAAATCCCATGATTTGTCATTAGTTAATCAGTCCATTTAGATGGCCTGTATCATATTACCCAGGCCAGTGATTTGCAAATGATTTTAGTATGCTTCCTGTTTAATGGCGTGAAAGAAATAAAGGGGCGATAATTCAATTTCACACCAATACCTCGGGTAATTGAGATGTCTTTGATTGAACGCTGGAATGTTGTAAATTTAAAAGCCGCAGTTTTATCTAAGTTTTACAGAGGAGTGAACGGCAGGCAGGAACACTGATACCGCCGCTCACATGATGAAATTATTTTGATTTTAAAGTCATGCAGAGGTCAGGGTGTGAGGGATAGTGATCCTATCTGACTGAAGCTGTGTGTGTGTGTGTGTGTGTGGCTGAATCACGGAAGGAACAAAAATAAATATTGTACAGATTGCTTTCCATATAAACGCAACAGAAAAACATCTCTACAAACCACTCCAAAAAATAGATTTTTATAATTTTCTAATTAGGCTACTTAAAAGTTTCTTATTTTGTTTTAAATAAACGTTAAATCGTTTTTGTTTTTAGAAATTACGAATGAACTTGAATAAGGACCATAAATAATAATATTAATAATAATAATAATATTTATAATTATAATAATAATTATTATAATAATGTGTAAAACAGGCATCATTTTAATATGTAGCCAATATTAGGTGGATGTATCCCTTAACTTATTTTTAAATAACATTTAATTTTGTTTTATTAATTATTACATTTAATACAACAGTGCAACTACTCTTTTAGGAAGTGTACATTACCCAGATTAAATGCATATATGCTATCATGTCTAATAACTTGAGATTGGGCAATTTCCATGTGCTTTTTTAATAAGAGTATTGTTTCTTGGATGCAGATTTCAAATGATAAAGCACAAAGTCAGGCGATTATTAGTCGCAAAATGATGAGAACACACCATCGTGGACTACTCAGAATAATAAGTAGCTTCCCCAAATGTGCCACATTTATTTAATGCCACTATTCTATAATAATGTTCCTGGTTAATTGAATGATATTCTTCCCCAGATCATCATAGTTCTCAAACAAGTTCAGTGACCCTGAAGTGGTTTTCAATTAGCGCATTAATATCTAAACAAACAGTGATGCGGTCACAGGTGTGTGTTTAATTACTGCTGCAGTTAGCAGCCAATCACAGCCGCGCACCGGAACCGTTTAACAGTCCATTAATGTGCTGAACATATTAGGTATCGATCCAAACACGCTCTTTGCATGTTCCCTAAAAAACACGGGGAGGAAAGAGGACATTAGAAAAATATTCCCGACTTTGTATTAATCGTGTGCCGTGATATCTACATTTTCTTGAAGACAATCTTAAACCGTCATACATAATTTCCGAGTGATTTTGAATCGATGCCAGGCAAATAATTATTTTGAGAGACTCTCTAACAATATGCCCCCCCCCCCCCACACACACACACCCCTCCTCGTCTGGCGACAACGCTTTCTTTTTTTTCTGAACCGCACGCGGGTTTTTATCATCACCGTGGGACACATTCATCCTGCCTGTCAGCCGGGGGAAAGGTGAGGGAGATGAATGGGGAATAAAGTTCACTATAAGCGGTGGATCTGATTGATTTAGACAGTTAATAATTCCAACAACAACTATTTCTTCTTCTTCTTCTTCTTCTTCTTCTTCTTCTTCTTCTTCTTCTT
>CALSCE010010661.1:10968356-10979915 GCA_943593645.1 Bovichtus variegatus
CTTCTTCTTCTTCTTCTTCTTCTTCTTCTTCTTCTTCTTCTTCTTCTCTTTCTTCTTCTTCTCTTTCTACAAGCCGTATGAAAGCCGTATGACGTCGTTTAATCGCCGACGCTTTAAATGCATTTATCGTCGTCATCCCGCCGGCGTGCCTTCACATTTGGAGTCTATTTCTTCTCCGAGCTGCGGTTTTCCTGCTGTTCACCGAGGTTTGAGGCATTTTACAGCGAGCCTCAACTACTGTTGATTCTCAAAAGCTGTAAATAAAATTGAACGCTGAATATTGTGACTAAATATACATTTGGTCCCACTATGCATGTTAGATTGATAGCTTTTGTTCACGGTAATTACGATCATTATTATTATGCATTTTGGAATTTTATATAAATTATAATAACTGTTTATGACAATATTTAGTTTAAACAGTAATATATGCTATATATATATATATATATATATATATATATAATATGTTTGTATTTTTATTCCAAAGCTTAAACGTCAAGAATTATTACTGTTAATGTATGTGCCCGGCTTTTATGGATATTCATATTTGATTTGATTTTTTTTAAATGCCACAAACTTCTTCTATTTTACACATTCAGGGTGTCATATACCTGTATATGTTTTATGATAATATCAGCCTATATATATATATATATATATATATATATATATTATTTTTTTAAATGCAATGCCTAATTTGTGTCCTGTGTAGACTGTAGTATTTAAGATTTGTATAGACTTATGCATTCGTAATAATATGTATTACAAGCATTGGTTTTGGTGTGGTGGGATTAACGGAACATAAACTGGCTTGGGAAAGACTTTTGGACTTTGGACACATACACCTGCCAAATGGACTGAAGCACTAGTCTGCAGGCGGACCTGTGAGCCAGAGTGTGAATGGCATGTTGAAGCTTAAATGACCGTGAGGCATTGTTACTTACTGGCAGCAAAGTGCTCCGATCCGCCTGATTGCGCTAATTGCTTTGAAATAAGATACATTATGTATAATTATGGAGACCTTGGGTTGGACTGCCGGCTGTTTTCTATAATCTCTCCGAGGTGCATCATAAAGTTTTAGTAAAATCACTAAAAGGTTAATCTGATTTTTTTTTAATATATATATATTTTTTATTCACAAATTTGACTAATCATTTCACCTCATCAGACAATATCTTCTAAATTTGTAAGCAGCCGCACATTTTTTATTAGGCTATAAATGTAAAAGTCTGACCAGGATGTAGGATTTATACTCACATCAGCGTCATTGTCCCCCCACGAAAGTCATTCACTCGCACCAAGTGCAAATATTTTTGCCTGAAAATGCCTTTTGACATCGACCCTCCCTTTTATGTCTTTACAGTCTAAATTGACAGACCTTGCATGAAAAGGGTTAAGACAACTTTGAGAGGAGGCAACAATGGGCCTTTGTCTGGGAGTCCCTGCCTCCTGACTGGGAATCAAAGTAGTTTATAAAGTGAAATAAAGGCCCGATGAGCCTAACAGTTGTTTTGTACCTCAGCTCGGCCCTCATTTGTTGCCTCGGGATTTAAATAAAACGGTATGGTAATCGTCTTCTCCATGGCACATCAGTCTTCTTAAAGGCCACTGTTTGGGATGCTAATTGCCAGCAACATTGTTTTCCTGCACCACTGTCCCTCTGTTCACGAGACAAATAAACTGGAAACAAATATAACAACCAAGGCCCACAATCGGGTTAAATAGAGGTTCATTAAAAACAACTGGGCGAGATCATTATTAAAACATCTCATATTGATGGGAAATGAGAAAACAGCTGTGTGTGATGCAGACACCATCAATTATAAGGATTTATGTTATTATAGGCGTCATGTTTGTGAACTTACTTCATTGTGTCTTCGGACTATGGTCATCATATCAGAAAACTGGTGTCCAACATAGTGGGAATACAGTGGGAATAATACCGACCTGCATTGTTTTCAGAATCAAACATGTGATTTATGAGTTTCTGAACGAGTACACGTCGCCAGGAAGAAAAAAGAATTAGCACGCTACGCGTTGTTGCTACACGTTTATGGAAAGATACAGCGCACGTTAATGCGTCTCACGTGTGCCTATTTGTGTTTACGCGCACTCGTTTAACGAGTTGGTGTTGGAGGACGGGTTAAGTGTTTGAGCCCCAAGCAGAGGGGACTTCAGACGGACGCGGCAGCCCCGGAGACTCCGGTGACTTCAAAGCTTTTCGGAGCAATGCCACTCGTTCCAGGTTAGAGGCTTTAAGTGTTTCCAAACACACTGCAGCTGCACGTGGAGGCCCTGCTACCTGCACGCATACACACACACGCGCGCACGCGCACACACGCACGCACACACAGGATGTGCTGCCGAGGAAATGATAAATTAAGACTTTTGTGTTGAGTTTATTATAAGCCGACTGGAACCAGGTTATCTGTTGTAAAATGCAAAACAACTATTAGGGAACACCTGTGGCTGCAATTTAAATATAAATGTGGCAACCGGAAATGACTCTACCTGTTGTTCCAGAGAGATTTTCAAAGAAATAACTTGTATTGGTTTATTATTCTCATAATTTTCACTTTCTTTTTTTCTTCATATTTAGAAAAGCAATACACATTCAAACTCAATTTATTTTTATTTGATTCCACTTCCTCCTAATAATTACCACAATAAAAGACCATGGCCTCACCAAATAGCAAATTATTTACATTATCGTGTCATCTTTATCGCCCATACATGCAAAGCAGGTACCTGCGTGCCTTGTAAAATACCTTCACCTTGAATGTCAATTGCAATGTTCAAGTGAAGGAAGCTATTTGGTATTTTAACCAAGACTAGGACACACCACAATAAGTTTAAACTTTTTGAGGCATTGGTTTTGGGGTCCGCGGTACCCCTGTGGTCCTGGAGAGGGTTATGTAATTCCTCTTGGTAAAGTTATGGCACTGTGTCAGATAGATCATGAGGATGATTGGTTTGAGGTCTCACAATCCCTCCACTGTATTTAACGCCCCGCGCACATACAAAAAAAAAAAAAAAAAAAAAAAAAAAAAAAAAAAAGCAACAAACACCTCCTCAGACAGAGATCTGCGGTCCAATGTGTATCTTGGGAAACACTTGGACTGAGGAATCCTTTTCAGTGAAGGGACTCCAGCGGGCGCTGACCTTTTCTTCTGAGGAGCCTTACTTTTACTCCGACTATAGCGCTCATTTGAATAGATGGAAATGGCGTGCGATCGGCTGGAGAAAAAGCTAATTTTTCAGGCTGAATGGCTCAGTGTCCTTGGGCTAGGGCGGGCAGAGGAGGAGGCGGTGCTGCGCTCTCGGTGCGGGTTCAACTTTTTTCAATAGTCTCCTAAAGCCGAGCGCTTTGATCCGAGCGCTGCTGGCGCCTAAAAACAACATAACTTGTCTGCCCATTAGGGAGACTGACAAATCGTGACAGATTGTTTATGCTTGGCAATTAGCGACGCAGACGCTTTCCTGAGAACTGACTGCACAGCAACAAAAAAAAAAAAAAAAAAGGTGATCTATTTTCATGTCTTTAAATCCAGGATTTGTGAATCTAAAATGTAAAGCAGCGACATTTTTTTTTTATGAACTCAAACGTTATACCGTAAGTCTCCATTCAATAGAACATCCAGTGGGATATTTTCTGCAAGCGATAATAACAATAAAAAAAAAAAATCCCCCTCTTTTTAGGGACCGCGGATAATGAGAAGGTACATAGCGTAGCCAGGTAAATCAATGACAGTCCTGGGTTAAGTCTCTCCCTGGCTCCATGCTGCCTCCTCCCCCTTGCCCCCGCGACTCCACATCATTTTTGACTTTAATGGATGTAGTCAAAGGGGAAAAATCCTAGTGATCCCTCCCCCAGCCCGATAATTACCCCTAAATGACTGCGAATGCCTGTGTGTTTCGATCTGATTAGAGCCCCGCAGCCATCAATAAACAGCGCGCTGCAAGAGGTTCATCACATAAAGCGGGAGCAGTAAACTGTTGAGCAACATTCAAGACTCACTTCAGCGAGATTTAGCACATGGCCCAAAGCAGTCATCACATGCAGGGGGAAAAAAAGCATGTCATAATGTTTTGGGACAGAAAAATTATCAAAGATGGTATCAACATGGGGTAATAATAGAAATAATGCCTATAGCTCCTGTTATAGAATGTCAATAACTCAATGGTAGGATAATTATAGGGTATACTAACATCACTGTGTGGGAGTTAGTCTTAATGAAACCATGGTCCATTAAGAGTGGATTGTGTTTATGTTTGTCTGAAGTTGCTTGTTTTAAAAAAAACAAAAAGTGACTATTGTTAACTTCCCCACTGTGATTTTTTTTTTTTTTTTTTCCTTTCTTCCAGGACCAGCCCATCTCGCTCCTGATTGGCTGCCTCTCTCTCCACGCCTGCCTTATTATAGCCCTGCTCTCCAATTTGGTCACATAAACATGAGGATACCGTCACCTTAGGGCGCAGCGCAGTAACTTAGTGTAACGCTTTCCACTGTACCCACGAGAGTCAACCAGTCACCTCACCCGTGCCAGTCGGAACTGTATGGCCCCATCGATCGCCATGTCAGCTTTGACCGCTGGTTTGAAAACTGAAGAGCTCCCTCCCCGCTCGGTTCTCGTCAGCAGAGGCGAGATGCAGACCAGCCTGAGCCCCGCAGAGGAGCCCGTGAAGCCCAAAGTTGCTATTTTGCCCTTCAGCGTCGAGGCGCTGATGGCTGATAGGAAACCCAGCAGAGAGGTGGCATCCCCGGATGCCCCGTCCGTTCCCGGGACGTCCCATGCGCTGGGAAAGGGCGTAAGGATGGGCTCTTTCGGTAGTCTGGATACTTCAGTTCCTGCTTTATCCATGAGCTCCTCGTTTTCAGTGGGCGACATCATGAACATGCCAGACGACGTGTTGATTAAACCCGAGAGCCCGGACAGTAATGAGAGGACTTCATGGCTACAGAGTCCTCGTTTTTCTCCCACACCTCCACGTAAGTTTGGTGTCAGTGCACAGCCTGGAAATAAATACAATCCATATTAAATATGTGTAATGTTAGGCTCATGTTTGGACTTTTAGAGGAATATTATTTCTTTCTTAATCGACGTGTTTTACATATGAGAACTTGATGTATTTGTGTTGATGACATTGCGCGCAACAGTCCAATGTTTTAAATGAAAGCGTTTTGTCCTCTCACAGGAAGGTTGAGTCCTCCTGCCTGTCCCCTGAGAAAACACAAGACGAACAGAAAGCCCCGGACCCCCTTCACGACGTCCCAGTTGCTGGCCCTGGAGAGGAAGTTCCGCCAGAAGCAGTACCTTTCCATCGCCGAGCGCGCAGAGTTCTCCAGTTCCCTCAACTTGACGGAGACCCAGGTCAAAATCTGGTTTCAGAACCGGAGAGCCAAAGCCAAGCGGCTGCAGGAGGCAGAACTTGAAAAACTGAAAATGGCAGCTAAGCCTATGCTGCCTCCAGCTTTCGGGATTTCCTTTCCTCTCGGCGCGCACGTCCCCGCGTCCTATGGCTCGCACCCGTTCCAGAGGCACTCGCTGCCGGTTTCCCCCGTGGGACTGTACGCCGCTCACGTCGGATACAGTATGTACCATCTCGCTTGAGGGCACGTGCAGTGGGACACAAGGGGGTTTAGACTACTTTCTGAGGGCCCCGAGCAAGAAGAGGGGGGCCCTTCGGACAGGTGAGGTGACATTATACTAAATAAAGAGGCATCCTGGCGGTGAGCTCAGTGTCACCTCTTGTCAGGGGGCCAAGACCTCAAAACAGACCCCCTTCTGAGGACCTTGAAGTTTATCCACTTCTCTTGACCTCGCCAGTAAGTTCACACACTGCAAAAATAATCCAACTGTATTAGTCATTTAATCTTCAGTCTCCAATCTGTTTTTCTTTGTCAGAGGACTTAATTATAAAGCCAATCAATAGATATCTTATTTCAGAAAGTTAATCTGAGTGCGAGACTAAATGACTTCAAAAGTGGACATTTGCGGTGCAGAAGTGGAGAACAATTTGGTACCAGTAGGCCTGTGATGTATCACGAATGGACAGTCAAGTATGGACACGAGGCTGTGTGCCACAGTGTGTCAAAGATGGCCCACTCCTCTACCTTCACCAGACAGGTAGAGGGGCTATTAAACCAGCTTCTAAGTGAGAGACTATTGTGCAGCTTGACATTTTGCACCAACACACGTATGTTGGGGGTTTAATCGCATCATTGGGCTGCTGTCACACGGCAAAAAAAAAAAACACCTTTTTTTTATTTTTTTGCATTCATGTCAATGCGTAAGGCTCTTTGTGAATTTGGAAAACCACAGCATTTGTTTTTATAACAGCACTGTCTGTTGTTGGAATGATTCCCTTCGGAAGGGATATGTGTACTGTAAAATAATGTATATTTGAAGAATATCCTCATTTATAATATGAATATATTTGTGACATAACTTAACAATAAATTGTTTATTCT
Organism: Bovichtus variegatus; assembly: GCA_943593645.1. Classification (NCBI taxonomy): domain Eukaryota; kingdom Metazoa; phylum Chordata; class Actinopteri; order Perciformes; family Bovichtidae; genus Bovichtus; species Bovichtus variegatus. Next base: position 10,974,832 of record CALSCE010010661.1, read on the forward strand.
TTTTCATTAAGCGCTTGTTCGTTTTGACTGTCACGTGCATGTGTAGACTATTCGTCCTTTTACAAAAACAGCAAGATAATCTGGGGCTTGAAAATAATATTTAATATATAACTTCAGGTAATATTAATATTTAATATTTAACAAATCTTGATCTTTTTTCTTCGTCTTTTTTACGCTGAAGTGGGAGTGTTGTAACGTATTGGACATGGCATCTGGAGACAAACACGGTTATGAAAAAAAAAAAAAAAGCAGAAGTGATCACTATCATCATGCCTGTTAAAAATCATGGTACAAAACAAAATAGGAGAAAATAGGAGAAAATAGGAACACTGGTCAGCCCGATTGAAATATTATGCTTTTTGCAATGTCATGGAGAAGTGTAAAGGATTTATGTGACCCACGAGATAACACTATTGTCAATACAATGTCCACATTTCTTCAATTCCAAGCTTTCTGCAGCAGGTATTTCCGCCTTGCACTGCTGATGTGCAGCGTGCATTTAAACTAGTCACATATTATTTGGTGGAATGTATTGCTACAGCTGCTGCCTATTGCTTTGAAACAACTAACCTAGATTGTGTTGGCGCCAGAAGAGTTTAGGGGGTGGAGATGTGGAGGGAGGGGGGGCAACCAAGTTGTGCTGAATTCAAAACACACCGATACATATTGGAGATTGCTTCTTCTCTGGGCTAAATTGCTTGTAAACAATCCACTAGAGTGTCATTATGGAGTGTTTAGGGTGTGTAAACTGAGCTAGGCGACACCCCCATTATGGAGAAGACAGGGTGTTAGAAACCACGTGTACAAACATATTACCTTACTGGCGCACATAAAGAAAATATGTCATCCTGCAGACGAGTCATTTTCTGCCATCAGGGAGACTTAAATGACAAAACAGGGATCAGATAGAGAGAAAATGACAGGCCACTCCAGAGGAGGCTTTTTTAGGGCTTTATCTGGAGTTCTGTGCCATTCAGACAGGGGTTAAATTGGAGTAAAATAATTGCTGTAATGAGCAAAGGCAATCTGCCGCAGACGGAGGCCGGCTCCAGCGAGGCTGTAGCTCCAGGCAAGGCGGAACTTTTATCATTCCTAAAATGTCAACGGGGGACTGGGACGGGCAACACTTCTCCTCTCTGCTGTGACGAGCTGCTGTCCTACACACAGGCCCGAGTACTGCTGATTTATTATTATTATTATTATTATTATTATTATTATTATTTTTAAATCTCCAACTCAATTGTATAATACGACCACGCATTGTACTATGAATTAATCTACATTTAGAGTGTTTTCTTGCTTTAATTCAAGGTGTTTTTTTTATTTTGGGGGGGGGGGGGTTCTTTCTATTGTATTTTCCTCTGACAATCTCCGCTCCATTATATATATGAGGCATGAATTAATACATAATCCCTGACAATACGTTTAAATCACACGGATGGACGCTCCCTCTGAAAAGAAGAGAAACTTGACACAAAAGAGCCAAAGGGGATCCGTCCATTCTTTCAACTCGTTCCCTTCTTTTGTCCCCGGCTCTCAATCTTGCCAGGACCTCAACAGAAAACAAAACTCACTTGTTTATATCCTCCAAAAGATCACAGGAGGCTGTTTGACTCTGTGGTTAAAACCCCTTGATCCCCAAGAAAAGGGAAAATGGGATATTAGAAGTCGCCTATACAGCTCGGATAAATGATTATTAAAGCAGAAGATTTAGTGGATGTTTAATAGACCTTTAACCTTTATTCTGGGTTTTTGTTTTCCCAATGACATGTATAGAGGGCACGTTATGGGACTTTTTGATTTTTTTTATGTGATTAGTTAATACAGGTTATTGAAGAAAGTGTGTAGCAAATGTTTATCTCCGTTTACTCTTTAACAAATATTGTTAAGAAACACTTTTATTGCAACATATTTAGCCAGACGTAAATTACAAAAAGAGGACCACATTTTATTTATTTATTTTCTTGCTGTTAAAGCTGGTTTCCCTTTAAATAATTATCTATTATATAATTTACCAACAATACATAATTGAACCTGTATGATACTTGACCATTAATGAAGTTTTATTCTAAACCAAATAGGCTATATATTTGTTTTATTATAAATATAGTTTGACACGTGAGTTAATTCAATGAAGTCGCTATTATAAAGATAAGATAGAACTTTATTTATCCCGAGGGAAATTGTTGAATGTTAAATGTATTAACGGTATTTACTTCTTCCAAAAGCAGCTTTTTTTAAAGAATCAATTGCCTCATAAGTAATAACATGTCTGAACATTTTATTGTGACTTACATTGTAATAAGTGATTTGACAATATGTTGGCCTGGTTGTTTATAGTTGCAAAGGTTAATCCGATGGGCTACAATATGAGACACAGAGTTTCCAGGGTACAGAGCAATGACCCGAACCTTCTAGGCCTCCTGAACAAGTTCATTGTAATCATTTGAATTGCGGGGGGAATTTTGACTTTTCACTAGTCTTAAAACAAAATCCGTGAAACATTCAAGTTACTTTCTCGGTTTCTTTCAGATACCACACCACCACCTTCTGTTCGGAGTCGGAGTAACATTAAAAAAAAAAAAAGAAGCTCTTTCGTTTCTATAAAACAAAAAAAAAAAAAAAAGTTTGAAATGACTAAAATCCCTATACCACATTTAAAACTACCCCACTAAATATTATTGAAACTTTTATCCATGTGCAAAGCCTGAATGGATTTACATTGCAACACTATTATATCTCATTTGAGTGTGCCTACTTGTTGGCTTTGGGCCTTATTTGTTACCTTTATAGGTAAATGTGAAGAGCAAGTGAATAAACCAGAGCAATAACAATTTGTTTTTTTTAAATATTCGTGGCAAACAAGTAATTCTATAGGCTAGATATTAAAGCTCTGCAGGGATAGATCAGTAAATCACTGGGAGTTTGAAGATGCTGGGATTTCACCTTCATTAGGCTCATGGTTACTTTACTTTTTCTTATTGTAAAATGTTGACTTATTGTAAAAACAAATATATGAATCATACTATGAGTCCTTGGGTAAAATAAAGGCGTTCGGACGGAAAGGATATGGTTAATATTTCCATTCAAAAATATAAGTATGGCCTGCTACTGATAGTCTAATACGACTATGGCAGACCAACTTAAACTTGCTCTGCAAATAACAATACGGTTCGAGCCCTCAGGCACGTGCTGTAGCCTGAATATAATGCAGCAAGAATGTTATAAATCAATGTTCACTTACCAGCAAAGATAGCCATCATCACCAATCTCTTGCGGCTGCCTTTACCAAACAGACCTATAAAGTCAACCTCCTACAGAAAACCAGATGTTCTTATGTGGAATTTACAGAAATATTAGAGCAATGACATATTTATATATATATATATAATAAAAAAAAATAAGAGGGGGGAATGTAACAAGCTCACAATGAAGTCAGACTGCCATAGAGTAAAAGTCAATATAGGGATATAGGACATATATAAATACATTATTCAGTTGGGACTTTTTTAATTCCCAGTATGTCTAAACAGGCCACATGTCATAGAACGGATTAATATCTTAGCAATGTGTGAAATAAGACACATTGCTCATATCACCACTACCCTGATCTGTTGATCTGCTGCCTCCAGTTTAAAGCGACTCATCCCTGAAGAGTTATAAACCTCTTCATTTGTGTGCTTGTATGGCCTGCAGTGTCCACTAGAGGGCAGTGGCGTCCTGGGCTTCTTGCACTGAAAGTCTTTTTTTTTTTTTTTTTGGTTTTGTCCATTTACACTATTAACTACTGATATACCAATATAGTAATCTCCCAATGATTGATCACAATAGCGGTTCTTAGCTTGGTGAACTTTACTCGCCTTCCTCTGATATCAGAGGGCCTCTGGTGACACTTCATTATGAACTTCAATGTGCAGATCAATGGAACAGTTTACAAAGGCAGGCAGACCTGACAGGAGGGAAGCTTAGGTCTGATATGAGAGAGTTTTGAACACCAACCGAATATGCTGAGCAGCGTAATTACAACAGTGTGGAGAGTGTGCCAAATTATCTATTGGAAATGAAGGGGTGAAAACATTTTCTTGTGTGGACTAATGAGGCAACATTTATTTTAAGGTGCAATAAAAGTGTTAAATGTGATGGAAAATTGCCTGGAAACCCCTATAAACAAAACTGCATCAGTGATGCTTTAATGTAAATAGGTTTCTGATCTGTCCTTTACAAGGCAATTTATTTCAACAAAGCAGAGAATGATTGCTGTCACCCTTTGGCTAAGTTGTTGTTATTTTTATTGTGCAGCATTTAGCATTTTTGGTGCAGTGTCACAGCACATTAAATTGTTAAATTAGCTGACCGCCTGCAGCTTCAATGTTCTGTTCTCATTTTGTCTGATGATGCTTTATAACCCCAATGTGGGCTGATTTCTTAACAAGACACATGCTGCTGAGTTCACTAGCATTTCTGTTTTTTTGTAGGGTTATTAGTTCATTAGGTTCAGACCTGATGGTTCAGAAGTGCAACAACTTGATTCCTGGCACAAAAGAAAAGAAAACATACTTATTTCAACATGTTAAAATACTCAAATTAAACTGTGGACTGTTAAATGATGATGAAATGATTAGTGTGTGTTGTAAGATTTAAATAGAGGTGCGAGTGTTTTTAGTGCCGGCGTTTAAAGAATCATCAAATGCTGTGATATTATAGCGATATTAGAACAAAACAACATTGTGCTTTTAGACATTTTAAGTAATAAACCTCAAGGTTTGTCGTTTCAAATTCAGTAACATTATAACAAGCTCGGAAATCTTTGTGGATCCACGTGTCCTCGCTTATTTTAAACAATATTATATATATTATTATATGCAAATATTTTAGTTTTTACCTCTTACTGAAACATTGTTAGTTAGTTCTCATCAGAGCAGGAAATAGTTTGGACCTTTTCAACATAATGGCTGCAGATTGTATTCTGTTTGGACATTGACATTCATTTATGTCAGTGATGGATCTCTGTTTTCAAATCTAGAAATTAAAAATCTCAAATTTGTTCATTCTGTGTCAGTGAAACACAAATAAATAGAGAGAGA